>CAUYQU010097235.1:0-30024 GCA_963574635.1 Cheracebus regulus | reverse complement strand
GTGGCTGTATATTTTTTTTCTTATTTTGTTGGTTTGTGTGTGTGTGTGTGTGTGTGTGTGTGTGTGTGTGTGTGTGTGTGTGTGTGTGTGTGTGTGTGTGTGAGCTTCTTGTGTTCTGGAGTGTGTCTTGGAAAATTTCTGAATAATAAATTTAATGTTTTCAGGTGTTGTTATAAAATTATGTTGTTTACAAAGAGAATCTTGCACTGGTATATATGGAGAGGCATATTTTCCATGTTTACAGGTCATCTGAGCAGAAACATTTCTTGGCTTTCTGAGATTACCTGCAGATAAATGTATCTAGCAGGCACTAACCAGATAGAAGTGATTTTCTTCTTCTGTTCTCGTCTGCTGAAGACGTGTAACATCTAATTGTAAATGAGGTATGCAACATTATTAACTATTTTTTCTTTTTAGAGGATCCAGACACACAAACATGTTTTCTATTTTTGAGTGTATAATTCTAGCACTTTAGATTTGGTACAGATCCCAGGAATGTGGTATTAATCGGCTGATTTTCAAAAAATTGCTTATTATGGAAACTTCCAAACAGACATAAAAATAAAGAGTATAATGAATCTTCATGTGCCCATTTCCCAGTACCAACAAAACCTGGCTGGTATTTTAACTAGAAACCATTAGACTATTTTTTTAAACCAAAACAATGCTTCCACATACTTACAGAATATTACAAAGTTTTCTGAATGTCAAAATTCTTGAATCATATGCAATGGACCTATTAGGATAACCAAATATACATTTTATAAAGTGCACATGTAGCCACCTTCATTGCAGTATTATAACTATAATGGAAAAATTTTAAGCTTTCACCATTACAGTTATTGGACTGAATTTATTTGCCTTTTCTGGGGCTGAAAATTAGTCTCAATATCTAATTTGTTGGTATGCAAATTTCTTTCCTCAGCTAGCAAATATCTAAATGAAGCCTACAGTGTAAAAATTAAGTGTACTAGGGTCCACTTAGAATCATGATTATTCCTTATTTTACTAGACAATCTCCTTCTTTTTGACTTTCTATAAGTACTTAGTTTTCAGTTACAGAAAATGAAGTTTCAGCAAAAGTTAGAAATATTAATGAGAAGAAACGAGCAAATGGGAGGGTAAAATCAGTCTAGGTTTTATGCCACCAAATGTGATGTCACCAAAAAAGAAGTACCAAATTGGGTATGAATAAATGTACATAAACACAGAAAACATATATGAACATATTCTTTCCTAAAACCATTTTGTACAATAGTCATGAGAGAATGAAAAGAATAAGGACTAATGAAGAGTGGCTTAATGAATTAAGATTTGGGCCAGCAAGGTGGGTTATGCCTGTAATCCCAGCACTTTGGGAGGCTGAGGCAGGTGGACTGATTGAACACAGGAGTTTGAGACTAACCTGGGCAACGTGGTGAAACCCCATCTCTACTGGGGGGAAAAAAAAACAACAACCAAAAAGCAATTAACCAGGCGTGGTGGTACATGCTTGTAGTCCTAGCTACTTGAGAAGCTGAGGTGAGAGAATTGCTTGAGCCCAGGAGGCAGAGGTTGCAGTGAGCTGAGACAATGCTACTGTACTCTAGCCTAGGAGACAGAGCAAGACCTCGTCTCAAAAAAATAAAAATAAAAAAACCCAAAGCATTAAGATTTGGATAGAAGTCTAGTTATACAGACTCTATAATCATACATATTCTGAAAATAGAAAATAATCTTTCATCTTTAGTACTATTTTACCATAATTAAGAGTATACTTTTTGTCACAATATGAGGTATAAAAACTTAACAAATATTTCACTATCCTTTATCTGTAATCTTATCCTCTGAACAAAATTCACAGTGACTCTATTATATTGATGCCATTTATACAGCAACAATGAAAAGCAGTTTTTCAATAGGCAAGTGTGTTTTGCTATTAAGTTCTTGACAACTAAGAGCCAGAATTTCTACCACCACTTAACACAATTAGCACTTTTACCATATAAAGTTGTGACATGGGATCATGTACACTATACTTTAAATGTTTAGGAGATCCAACTTGGATTATGAAGATTTGCATAATCTTTTGGGCTTAAAGCTGTTTCAAATGAAACATTCAAGTCTACAATTTTCACATTAAAATGAATCTAAGCCAGCACAAATTATAATCTAAAATCATCATTTACAAGTGACACACATTCAAGCTCAGACAAGTAATACGTAGAAAGTGAGACTCAGCCAACTGCAACAAGTGTTAAATAACCACTTTTACCTTGATATTTCTTTACCTTTAATATATGACCAAAATTACAGATACAAGTTTCAAAAAGAACTAAAATGATGGTTTTGTGGTGCAGAACTATAAAACATTTTAAAAATACCACGTTTTAAAGGATATGGGTCCTAACAAAATATTTAAATTTTCAAACATAGCAGAAAAACACACTAATAATATTATGTATTCACATATAAAGTGTTCTCTATTCTTCTTTTATGGGAGAATAATTTCGAGAGACGAGCAATTGTACCTTTTATGTGTTTACTAGAGTCTACTGTATTCTATATTACACCACATTGCAATCAATAGAATATGTTCTAAAATACCTCGAGAGCTAGACATAACGAATAAAATTTTTAACTTGGGCAAACCAACCTCACACAAGGGTGAATATATGTGAAAAAGGAAGGACATATGGAGAAATGCTCTGTAAACTGTTAGTCACTCAATACATCTAAAATATATGCAGAGTAGGGATAGCAGAAAAAATGAACAGTTTCCAACTCCCTCTATGGGGGTGTTGTTTGGTATAGTAGCCACATAGCTGGGCTGTGACTTGGGCTAGGCTCACTGTGTCACTCTTCCAGAATCTTCAAGGATTCACTGTTATGACTTCACTGTCATTTTTAAAACTTTCAAAGAGTACAGATTTCAACAGGAAATCAATTACATTCTCTGTTGGTTGTTCAGGTTATAAGTGAAAAGTGTATGAGCTTACTCATAGAGTTGGACAAAATGGAGGGAGAGGAGGTGTGATTTCTCCTCACTATATGCATGATTTGCCAGAGAATATTGTTGTAACCCATTATCTGAAATAGTACAATTGCATATATTAAAATTCTTTAATAGCCACATTGCAATACTTTGTTTATATTAATAAACATTTACTGAGTACCTATTATATGTCAGGTGTCATGGCAGACACTTAGGATACAGCTATGAATTAGACCAAGCCAAATTTTCGAGGTCTGTAGGAGGAAAGACAAGCTCCTGAAAAGCAATAATTTCACTGCAAAATAGGCCGTCATCATCCTAAACTGGGGAGGTGAAAGATTCCTGAACCATCAATGTCTGAAAGCTTTGAGAGTTTTAAGGCAGATTGCTGTGTGAATAAAGACAAGAAAATATTAAATGGCCTATAGGTAGGTAGGTAGGTAGGTAGATCAGTCAATCAATCAATAAATCATCTATCTATCCATCCACACATGTGTTTGTGTGTGTATGTGTGTATTTCTCTAGATACACACACACTCAGAGCTGGGGAGGCAAGGAGGAAGGAAGAGAGGGTAACAGAAGGAAGGAAGGAAATGGGGAGAAGGAGAGAAAGAAAAAGGGAGGACGGGAGAGAGGGAGAAAATGAGAATGTGTACATGGTGTGGGAGTGAGGTATGATACGTGAAATGCTAAAAGATGAGAAATATAATCATGGGGAACCTCAAGTATGATGATCCAAGGAGCTAGAATTTTATCTTGTTCAGGTGATGGAACATTTGCAAATGGCTGACAGCAGAGAATGAACATATTCAAACTTGCATGGCAGACAGACAAATGGAGAGATAAGGAGACTGCGATGAAATGCAGAAACAAGTTTAAAATTGCTGGGTCTTAAAACAATGTGATGATACCCATTGTTAGTAAGATCCATTTTCAATCTTTCTTAAGACATATCAATCTGTCCTTAGAGAGTGGCTATGTCAAAGCTAAACTGGGTCTACGTGTATCACACTATGGGTAGACTTAAATTAGGTCCCTCATTTCCAATAAAGGAGCATATTATTTCTGTGAACTCTGAAGTCAATATTACATCATCCACTGAAAAGTATGTATTGGTTTTACCTTTAATTTTCCCTAGTACTTCAAAATGCAATTTTATTTTTCCACTTGGATAAATCAAAAGAAAAGTAAATACATATTCTCAGTTGTATTCTGATTTAAGCTAAATAATAACTTATTGTTCACCTTCTCCCAAATGGTTCTGAAACCAGTCTTTCCTCAACTGAGTGTTGGTTTTTTTATACTAACCTAATGTCATATGGGAATAGTCTACAGCTGCACTGTCCAATATTCCAGTATGGTGGCCTCTAGCCACATGTAACTATGTAAGTTTAAATAAAATAAATTACTCAGTTCTTCAGTTGTACTACCTGTATTGCAAGTACTCCATAGTCATGTGTAGCTAGTAGCTACTGAGTTGGACTGTGCAGATATAGAATATTTCCTCCACTGAAGAAATTCTGTTGGACAATACTGGTCTAAAATAGAAATCTCTTTAAAAATTCCACCCTGGAAACACAGTAGACACTTCTTTCCTTTCTAAGGTGTTGATTCTATCTACATCATAATTTGTGTTCTTCAGAGACACAAAATAGATTTGCATTTCATTTATAATCTAATAATTAAGTTTTCTTAATCTAGAAATTAAGTCATTAATACCTGAAATACATGTGATATTTGACCAATATTACAGGAAATCCCTGCTTATTCTCCTTTACTTCTGTTGAACTGATATAAATCAAATAAAAACATGAATATGAAAATTATTTTAGCTCATGGAGTAATCTAAATAACACAATCATATTTTTTCTTTGCTATTCAAAGGCAAATGTGGTAAAGAAATAAAAATTAAAATAGTTCATCCTTACTAGTTTTGAAATTTAAAAAAGATAAGTTTTGAAAAAATATATATATCTCCATAAGAATTATAAGATACGAAAAGTATCACACGATACTTGAACATGAACGTACACATTTATAAATTCATCCCTTTTCTTAAGTGTAACTATAAGAATGCAAACTTTTAAATGCGATCTTTTCAAATGAAATATTAAGGTTCATCAAATGAGAATGGGTTCCCATACTTGAGTGTTTACATATTCTAGTTGCACAACACAGAGTCTAAGCTTTGTTCACAGGGCAGTCATGGGACAGCAAAACTAGGCTAGGCTCAGAGATCACACCACTAGAAAGAAGAAAACAATATTTCATTTTGATGTGAAGTATGTTGATTAACAGCCAATTAAATAAATAACACTTAATCATAGCCACTTTTGTAGAAATTAGTTTTATCTGTTCTTCACACTTTCCTTTCTAGTATTGTGCAGAATGCAGAGGAGTTGCAAATGTTGGAAGCCAAATGCTATTCATGATCCCCACCCAGGGTGTGGGAGTACTGCTCGTACTATACTCACAGTACTGGTTCCAAGTCAATCTCATAATCAGGAATGTACTGCCAACCCACAGAGCAATGGATAGGGCGTGTATGGTAATTATACCACAAGAAAGAGAGAAAGACACATTTGTCAGATACTCCTATTAGAAAACAGGCAAATACTCAGATCTTGGGATGGAGTTGAAGAGGTAGAAAAGAAAATACTGAGAAAAAAGAAGAAATTAGACAGTCCTGTTCTGAGGGTAAAAAAAAGAAAAGAATGACACGAGAAAGAGCAATGTCAATTTTTAAAACTGGTTTCCACAAGAGAAACCTGTTATGTTTCTTCCTGCCCCTTCCCTACTGCTTTATGTATGTAAAGAATTATCTGAAAAGTGTTAACTTAATAATTGCAGTAATAATCTTCTATTTATAATTTTTCAATATCAATTACAATTTCTTTCTTGAGATCTTTATTCCTATCTCATTTTGTTCCCAAAGTAATCAGAGCACTCAATGCCAATCACTGCTTTTTCATAATTTATGCCCTATCTTGTCAGTCATAGGATTAGTTATCTTAAAGATCCAACCATAGTAGAACCTCAACAAAATACTATCTGCCACAATAGATAATATAATGGAGTTCCATCTTAACCCCTGCACTGTATGGTTTAATGCAGAAAGAACTAAAAGTGCCTCACTTTTAGCCATTCTTTCATAATACTATCTTGCTTTGCTGTATTAAAAATTACATAATTTTGTTGAGGAGAGACTTAAGTGACTTCATAAACAGTTGAATATCCAATGTCCCAATCATGTATCTGACATGTGCCCGTTCTCTTCTTTAAATCAGGATAGCGGAGTGGAAGAATCTTATAATTTGGCTCTAGAGACTTGGATTCAAAATATAGCTTTGTTACGGATTATGAATTGTGTATTATGAATTATAGATTATGAATTATAAACTTCTCTGGACCTCTGGAAATGAACTGTTTGGTATAAATGGTATCCAGATTCCTTCCAGTTCCAAATTCCATGATTTGAAGGTCTGGTGTCCCATATACTAGATAGCTAGTTGTTAGCTGAAGAAATGCTGAGGAGATTATTTAGGTAAAGGATCCTTTCAAGGTGATGAGGCCTGGGTTAAGGAAAAAGCTGTATATTAGAGGTTGGAGAAAAATTGTTTCTTATTAACAATAACCCTTCTAGGCTGGGTGTGGTGGCTCACACCTGTAATTCAAGCACTTTGGAGGCCACGGTGGGTGGATCACCTGAGGTTGGGAGTTCAAGAACAATAACCCTTCCTTCACACCCAAAGAACAAATTAAAATTTAGCAATTTTGTTTCTTCCAATTATTGTATCAGCTCAGGAATGTGGGAACACAACTTACAAAAAAAAAAAGTCACATGTAGTGGGAAATCCTTAGACCAATACTCTGAAAATCTATGATAAAAATCTACAATCTCCAAAATAGTAAAACTCTATCATTAACTTGTTATGTGATCTTGGGTATGTTATTAAATCTTCACAAGCCCAAGAATATGTTTAGATAACACGTCCTCTAAGACCTCTTCTAGTTCAAAAATTACTGAAACCCATTAGCGACTGCCAAATTTAAAAATCACAAAAATTGTACAGAATATTTGTTTTTAAAAGTTTACAATGAAAATATTTTAAGAAAAAATTGTGTACAATAAAATGTGTACATTAATGATATTTACTGTTTTGCTTGATTTAGTACACATAAAAGGGATCTGTGAAGCCTATCTCTCATGAGAATTAAATGTGAAACATGGGATTTATATGGTTTTCTATTCCTTTTTCTTTGTATAGTAGCTAAAATCTTCATATTATCAATCTGCCTGTTTGCACATCTAACATAAATTACCTCAGTTTTAGAAAATGCATAGCATAAGACCAGCAAGTTACTCAACTAGTAAGAATTAGTGCTTTTGAATTCTAAACCTCTAACATTCCTTTTGAATAATGCTTTTAGTCTAAAGCAAACATAATTTACTGCTACTTTCAAGTTACTATATAATAATGGAGGTTTAAGGTAGTATATCTCCATAATAATCCAACATTTTTAGGTGTTTGTTTAACTGGGTTGCAAAATATCCTCTGGGGGAATAACGGGTAGCTTCTTCATGAGAGAAAATGCTTTTGAAAACACTCAATAGTTAAAAAGATTTCAGGATTGTCCCGTATCAAACAATTCAAAGCACATTTTATAGTTTTTAAAAGATTTTCTGTTTGTACATCCTGTAACAAATACAGAATTTCTAAATCTGGAAATGATATCAAATATGTAGTCACCTTTTGAATAAGGGTCTACAAGAATTATGAATCATCTTTGCAGATACAAAAGCATATGTGGAAATAAATTGGTCTGAGTTTCCTTAACACTTATATCCGTGTGCATACACGTTACCTGAGAAGATAATAGAATCACATACTACAATAGTCTGATATATTTTGTTATTGGTAATGAAAAGCAAATGAAATAGATTAAATAGGCCACTGTGGTATGATTTAACAGATTAAATATGTTTCTATTAATGTTTGATGTTTTTCCTGTTTAACTCTCAAAGCAAGGTTCAAGTGTAAAAAAAAATTCTCAAAGCTTTGCTAATTGACATTATTACTAATTTACCAAATATTAAGACAAATAATCTTTTAAAAGTTAGATCACACATAAAAACATCAGAAATTATAATTTTATTATTACTATCATTAGAGACAGGGTCTTGCTTTTTTGCCCAGTCTAGAGTGTAGTGGCATGATGACAGATCACTGCAGTTTCAAACTTCTCAGCTCAAGTGATCCTCCCACCTCAGCCTCCCGAGTAGCTGGAACTACAGTTGTGCACTACCACACCTGGTTAATTAAAACAATTTTTTTGAAGATATGAGGTCTTTCTATGTTGCCCAGACTAGTCTTGAACTTCTGGCTTCAAGCAGTTCTCCCACCGTGACCTCCAAAAGTGCTAGGATTATAGGTGTGAGCCACCATGCCTGGCCTATAATTTCATTTTTAATATTCACATTAAAAAAAGATACTACTCTGTCTTTTAAATGTTAGAAATACTCATCTAGATTGGTACATATCTTCATTATTTATATTTTGAAAATTTTAATGGTTTTATCTATTTGAATCATTGAAAGGTTTTCCCCCGCCCCCCGAGTGGACAAGATTTCTTTACATAATTGTTTTCATGAGGACATACTCAGCAGAAGTTTAGACTAAATTATTGTTAATATACTGGCCGCTATACACATAAAAAAAAGAGATTTCTCATTTAAGCCATAAAAAGTGCCTAATCTCTTTGCTATCACAATTCTAAAAGTTGTAAAGTTGTATACAAATTTCTAAATTTTTACTTCCTATCTCTGGAAGTTTTCAATGAAGGTTATATATAACCATCTCATAAAGTTGGCCAATATTTTTGAAAAATTCATGATATATAGTAACCTATATCAATTATTCAATAATTTCTTCTATAATTTCAAATTCTTTACTAATTTTCAATTCCTGAAATTGAAAAAAAAATATAAACCTTCTTTTACTCAAAGCAAAACAAAACTCAGAAACTATGTTCAGCTCCAGGGCTATGCTTAAAACTTAGGTAACAGAGCAACATATCTTTAGAATACTTTAAAGGAAATACATGAACAAAAAGTATTACACTAGAATGATGACCCTTAATTATGTCATTCATTTCCTTGAACTAGAAAACATCTTAAGGTTGTCTTTAATAAGCTATGACCTAGGATTTGTCTAGGAAGCAAGGGCAGCTATAAAATTGGAATCTTAAAAAATGTACAGAATTAGATTAAAAATTATCTCTTCTTTTCTCGTGCTTCTAATCATACTAAAAATAGCCTCTACCTATATGTCGCATCTATTTATACTGAAAATAGCTTCTATCCATATGTCTTGGACATAATTTTATTCCAATCAACATATTTTTATGTGTGAAATCAAGTATTTTTGAAACAGTTTTTCCCTAGAATAAGAATTTACCATTTACGAAGTTATTTTTATATTACTCACACTGCTAATGTAATATTTATCACTTTATATTCATTACCTAATTAACCTATTTTGAGAAGTCTATTTTATAGATGGAGTAATTTAGACTTGGAGAGATGAAGCCCAAGTAAAGACCACATAGTTACTAATGGAGGAACTAATTCAAACCGAGGCTGACTCTATAAACCTAAAGTGTACTATGATTCTAAACTTTATTCCAGACAAAGTAAATTACAATCTTCTATAGTTCTGCTGCAACATTTGTTTTCTGATGGTGGTTTGGGAAGCAATGCACCATAACCATGCTATTCTGCTTCTCTTGCATTGCTGATTTTGATGAACTGCTTCTTGTTTTTACAAACCAGTCATTTACTGAAGCCTCCCATGAGATAGTGCATGGTAGATGGCACAGTGGAGAATTGAAGCTAAAAGAAGTAGAAAATATGCCTCCTGTCTTTGAGAAGCTTGCAATCTAAAAATATACTGCCTCAAATATTGAGAGACTATAACATGACTGGGCATGTTTATTAGGGATGACTTTGTGGAAGCAGTGTACTTTGATTAGCGTTTTGATGGAAGAGAGAACAGAAAGTGACAGAGAAGTTCAAGAGACCAATCCGGGTACAAAGGTTTGGTAGTGAAAAGAAGACTTGTAGAATGATTTGATAACCCTTCTTTATTTCAAAAAAACATTTAAAAGACTTCAATTCTCTCTCAAATACACACAAAATTACTAACCTTCTACATTCATGGCTTCCCTCAGAACCTGAAGTTTCTTTTGCCTCTCTCGGATTCGGTCCAAAGCACTTGATATTGCTGAGGAGGTGGGCAATTCTCGAGTGTGATATATTGGATCCATTTTCTGAGGGCCAAAAATGTCCAAGGCTATACTTCCATCTGAGTATCTTGCCTCCTTTTTTCTAGGAGTAGTTGAAGTCCGCACTGTTACTGCCTCAGGGTTACAATGACGATACGTGCCAGTCTCTCCTGAACAGAAGTCTCTGTCAGTTGTACAAAGCAAGTCCATGGATGAAGCCCAGCTCTTCTTCTTAGAAAGCACATCAATGCCAGGGATGGCTTTTTTTTCTGGGCCACTAGTTTTGATCTGGTAAGGGAAGCATGTATTTTCAGAATCTTCATGTCCAGAATTATCTGATAAAATGTCCTTGAAATAATCCTCCTCATCTTGTGAATCTCTGATGGACAGAAATCCCGTAGATTTACTAAGCCCTTTGTTAAGAAAGGTCGGATGAGACAGTGGAGCCTTTTGTATGTCTAGTACATCAGAAGTAGAGCTTCTTCCTGGAATGATAAGAATCTATCATGTATGCACAGAATTTTAAGAAAATAAATGGGTATGTAATACACTATTGACAATGAAAGTGGTGTCAATTTTCTAAATGTTCCAAATGGAAGATCAGAGGTGAAATGGGATGGTGGTGATGGTGATAATGCAAGAGGAAAGAGATGCTATGCTTGCATAACTTTTCACAGTTCATTGTCTCTTATCTAATAAAATCAATAAACTGAACTTACATTTTGAGTGGTACTATTTTATATTCACCAAAGGTGAATTATTTGGTTTTAAGAAGCAGACCAAAGTTTCTGATACTATTCAGTTTAGAAGAATATTCATTATCCAAGAAATTATTTGGGGCAATAACAGAATGTATAGTGAACTACTTTAACTTCTAAAAGCATAACAAATGTATGTCCTATCAGTATAAAGTTCTGGTATATTCTGAACTTCTGAATAAATACACTTAAGGAAGAAACAAAGAATTCCTGCTATATTCTGGATGGAAATAGGATTGTAGCATTTGGAATTCTTAAGTATCAAGGTTTTATTATAATTAGGTATGTTTTCAGAAAACTTTATTGTGTTTGAAATCCAAATAATTTGTGTTTAAGTTATGAAAGAAACAATGTTTCCATGGCAGACCCTCATGCACTAAAAAAGTTTTTTCCTCTAGAACATAATTTACCATTATTTGCCAATTGTAATAAAGTATCAACTCTTATTCTTTAGTCTTTGATGTAATTAAAGTCAATACTCATTCTACTTTTTTTTAAAGGTAGTAGTCTATAAATGTGACATATACCAAAAATGTCCATCCAGTAATCAATTTTGTGAATCCACAGATTCAACAACAAAAAATCATATATACGTCCACTAGTGAAAAAAGAAATGTAGGTAAATACTTTATAGTTACCAACTCAATAGCCCATAAACACTGAAGATTTCCTGTGCTACCTTCTGTGATCTTTTTAATAATCTACCCACTAATGACTAAAACCTTCTTAGTAATAAATTGCTTGTTTATTTAAAGACATCAATTGCCTCTTCAGTGTAACAACTATAAGCTTTAATTCCCTCAACATAAATTTTACCTTAAAAATATTTAAAAAGTGGATTCAACTCAGAATGGCAGCAAATTATTGCTTAAGGATAAGATTAAAACACTGTGCTTTCATTGTACCTCATCTTCTCCTAATCTACTCAAGTGTAGTAGAATAAGGATAACATCTATATTTGGGCACAACATATAAAGAACACCAAGAAATATACCATACCACATCCAGACACAGATTGTCACAGACTCTAGTTTCTAATCTAAGATAATTTGAAAACTGATCAACATATGTCTGTGTTACAGTATTTTAGGGGTAAGTTATATTCTTAAAAACCACATTTTGGAACCAATTAATTTAAAATTTTATTAAATAGAGAACAGAGATGTTCTTGAAAATTGATAGAACACATTAGATTTAAAAAAAAGAACGGAAAGGATTCAAGGATCATAAACCATAGATAGATGAACTCAACCATCTGCCTTATTCTGCCGCCTTGACTACCAAAGTAGTGGTTTTCCAAGTAGTCAAAACTTGGAAAAGCACCAAACAAGTGGGTATTTGGCAATACCATAGATTCATAGTCAACGACTTTGTACAAGCAATACCATATGTTAATAGTAAGTCTGTTAACTTTCCACAATGACTGTTTCATTTTTCCTCATTCTTCACATTTTCTACCTTAACTCCCTATTCTTTTAGCTGATGGTGTTGTCATATCTCCAAGAAAACAGGAACTGTTGGAAGACAGCTTTCTCATCTTTCCATGAGTAATTCTATACTATTATGTCTACTCTTTTCTTTGTCATGTTAAATGATGAAATTTCCTACCGGTTGAAGGCCAATCCCCAATATATATTCTGGATTCCCCCTTCACTGTACTTATCAAAGACTTGACTTTAATTCTCTGTTGCTATCTCCTTCTATTTTCATTATTCTTCCTGTCTATTGAATATTCCCATTAGTATGTGAACATAATCTAATATCTCTCATAGTCAAACCAAATAAAACCCTTCCTCTGTTAACCACATTTCCCCCTAGCTACTGCTATCTCCCATTTCCTATTTCCCATTCATTATTCTACCCACTTTATTCAGCTTCCAACTACTCCATACATTAGCAATTCTCATTAGGTATGGCCAATTATTTCTGCTTGCCAAATCAGATGTACATTTTGGTATACATATTTTACTTCTCAGTAACAACTGATTATGATGACCATCCTTCACTCAATCTTTCCCCTCTTTACATACCTGGCTTCCTCCTACCTGTCAGACTTTTACTCTTAGTCTTTGGTTTTCCTTTCTTTATTAGATATCCAAATGTTGGATTTCCTCAGGTGTCAGTTTTAGAATTCCATCTACTCACTTTGTCTTTATATAATTTCTTCCATTAACAAGGCTGTAATATCATCTATATGTTGACAACGCCCAAACTGATATGCTTAGGGAGTTCTAATCATATATAATGAAACTTCTACTTATACTTCAGAAGAACCTCAAATGCAACATGCTCAAAACTGATCTTTTGCTTTCCACATCCAAAACTGCCCATTCTTCCCCGGTCTTTCCTATTACAATAAGTGGCCCCATTATTCAACTGATTGTTCAAAACTGAAATATAGGCACCATCCTTAAATCTTTTACCTTATTTAATCCCCATATCAAATCTATCAGTAAATGATGCTTATTTAAATTCTCAAAGATATTTATTATTTCATGTATTCTAAATTCCACTGGCATCACCCTATTTTCAATCAACACTACTGCTTGACTAGATCACCTCAATGGCCCTAAGCATTTTCCTTCTCAAGAATGCATAGCTTGCTAAAAGCTAAATGGGAATAAAGAAATATACTTTATTTACAAATAAAAGATTTCACATTTGTATTCCTTGGGTAAGAATTCAAGAACATAAAAAGTCTTTGTAACAGAACACATTTCATTTATTTAAGTTGAAAAAAACTTCCTTGTAAATTACATTGTATTTTAACTATTTTTGTTATATGTGATTAACATTATCCTACATTGGATATCATCATTCACCTTTCACTTCACACAAACTCAAAAATTCACATCTCTTAGAAGTAAACTTTGAAATGACATTTCAATATTAAAAGAGGCTCCCCAAGTCCCCATGTATCCTCACAAATGTGTTCAAGTGCATTAAAAAAAACCCATGATATTATTAATATGCCTAAGTTCTGAAGCAACATCATGTTGATCTGATAATAGTGTAAGTTTCGACCTTAAGCGTGGCAGGAAATGTTTGATTTCTTTCTGCTCAGTGAAGCTATTTTATCAGTAGTGGCAGTATTAGGTAACAAAGTAGGGGTAGACAGCCCACTAGTTTAGGCATTAGCTTCTGTGACAGATCTTGGAGGTAAGATACATGGAGAGAAATTTTAAGGTCATTTACTTACAGATGAAAAATTTTATTACGTTTGAGCTGAACAATTAAATCACTAGGTATAAGGCATTATTCCCAAATTTGCTTACTTCTTTCCAACTAATTCTGTATCTCAATGCACATCTGAACATTTTATTTATTAAAGACTGTAGTCAGGAGCCCAATAAACTAATGGTATCACCACATACAGATTTTAGGTTGGTGCACATTGAAGAAACTGTTTTACTAATAATGTATCACAAGGTTGCTTTGCTGCAATTGACCATTGACAGGTAAGAACTGGCACTGCCAAATGTCCTAGGTGTCTTAGAAGAATTACTTCTTCTTCAAGAGATAATTTTTTTTCAATCTTAAACTTTTAAAATTAGTGCATGCAGTTAACTATTAGCTGCTGGATGTTTCTGCCTGGTAATGGCTATTATTAGTATATTTATATTGGTTCTGTCTTTAAAATGAGGTTTTATAAACTTGTAAAAGGTAAATGAAAACAGCACTTGTGTAATACTACTGTGCAAAGCAATGATGGCTAAGAAGTTCTGAAGAATCCTCTTCCCTTGTACTTGATCCAAATAAGATTATTATTTCAGTATTAATCCCTTTACTTCTACTAAAAAATAGAAATGTAAACAAAATTTGGTGTATCCTGAGTGACTAATTATAATTACTCACAAATTCTCTTGAGTTTAGATATAAGGCAGATTTTATTCTCCAATATGACTATTAGAGGATAAAATCAATGGACAATCTACTTAAGGATTTTATTTCTCTGTTAATTTTGTAAAGTCTTGGCAGTCAATGATTCCTTAACTGCATTAGAACAGACTATTAATAATAAGAATTCTAAGGAACTATTGGAAAATAATACTAAATCTTTCTTAGTATTATAAAAACAAAATCACATAAAAGGCATAAAAATCTGTATTAAAACTTCTGATGTTTTGTTGTTATAATAAGAAAATGGTCTAATAATATGCACCAAGATGTTTTTTCTTTTTCATAGAACTTAATGTTTAAAATAGTCTAAATAAATATGATCTCACATATTTATGGAGCTATTAAATAATTATACTACAAATACATTACACTTCAGAATCTAGTATTTCTCTAAAACCTTTTCTCATTCAGTCAACAAATATACACTGAACACCTATAAAAACTAATGTACTTAATAGGTTTTCCCTATCCCCAGCATCTATAGGTCCAGAAAGCTTAACTTTTATGAATGTCCTTTATGAAACAAATATATGTATATATGCAAATGACAAATAACCTGCTATTTAAAATATGTTTTCAAGTATAGACTCAGCATAATCTCTTAATTGCTGTCTTTAAAATACTATGTAACAATTAGTTTCTGAAACATTAAGCCTTTCAATCATTGAAAGTAATAAAATCTAAATGATGCTAGCATTTGATAATTCTTACAATTTGATAAACTAAATATTGCAAGACTCACCTTTTTCTTTCTACAGACCCCCAATGGAAAGGGAGATAGAATGGGAGTTGTATATACATAAATAAATATATATGAACATTTTTTATTCTTAGAAAAAATAAACTGTCTGCAGAAATTAATAATACAACATTACAGTTATTAAATCAAGAAGTAACAAATAAGCAAATAAACTTCAATTACATAGCATGGTCACTTAATGGTAGTAGGAAATGGTAGTAGCGAACTGCTGAAAGAGGTTAGAGAAAGAATAAGAAAGAGAAATAAGAAAGGAGGTAGGGAGGGAGGAAAGAGGGAAGTGGGAAGAGGAAAGAGAAAAAGAGAAAACAGAAAAAGATAAATAAGAAAAATAACAATGTCTTTTAAATCTAGTGTTTCACTTATTAAAATGTTCATTATGTCTCCCAGAGGATTCTTTCACCTTGCTATTGACATTCATCTGTAAGTTTCTGTTATTATTCAATTGTAAAATAGAAGACTGAGTGAAAATTTGATCCATTAATAAATTGCTGCTATGCTTAGTGCCAAAGTTTACACTATATACTATCTCAAATCTTAGAATAGTATAAACAGATTTTTACCTGTAAAAAGAAAGGGCCAAAAGCACAGTATGGGTACACAAGTATAGGAGGAAAGTATTTGCAAGGAAGTATGAAAAATACTTTCAAAATTGTCACCACATTGTATTTTTTTGACCCACGTATAAACGAATTATATATGTATTAGAAAAAAACTTTTATAGTAATTTATATCATAGCTTTCATATCATCAGTGTAGTAACTTATTTCTGGTTAGAAATAAATTACTACACTGATGATATGAAAGCTAAAATATCTTTTCAGAAATATAGTCTTTATTCACAATTAAAATGGAAGCACCAAAACAGATACTTAACTGTACCATTACAAAATCACTTCCTTAGAAACAATTTAACTGCTTTTCTTTAACTTATGTATTCCTTCCTCTCAGATATGAGAGTTCTGACTCTGTAAAACATTAGTTCAGATAGTCAAGGTCTACATTTAGTTTTCATGATTAGAGTTGCTCATAGGTTTTAAATAAGACAGCCTTCTCTGATGCTCTGATTAAATTAAAATCTTAAATTTTTAATCTATTTTACTAGACTATATCAATTAGAATATATTTTATTAAAATATATTTATGCAACTTGTACATTTACTTCTACCTAGCCCCTAGATCTAAGACAAGATCTAAAAAAGTATTTTTGTTAATGTTTAGATTATCATGATTCTCAATATTGCTTGATAAGAAGAGAACAAAGATAATCAGCAAAATCAAAAGTTCATTTTGTAAATAAGCCATGCCTGAAACTTAACAATGAAAAATAAATTGTCACATAAAATTATATTTATTTTTATTTCAAGTGTTTGCAATTTCCATTCATTTCTTTTTCTTTCTTTTTTATTTTTGTGAGACAGAGTTTCACTCTTTGTTGCCCAGGCTGGAGTGCAGTGGTGAGATCTTGGCTCACTGCAATCTCCACCTCCCAGGTTTAAGTGATTCTTCTGTCTTAGCCTCCCAAGTAGCTGGGATTACAGGTACCCACCACCAAGCCTGGCTAATTTTTGTATTTTTAGAAGAGATGGGTTTTCACCATGTTGGCCAGGCTGATCTTGAACTCCTGACATTAGGTGATCCAACCGCCTCAGCCTCCCAAAGTGCTGGGATTACAGGTGTGAGCCACTGCGCCCAACCTGAAATTTCCATTCATTTCTTAAAAAAAAAATCAATTTAATAATTATCATAGGATACATAATTATATAATGCTATCGACAAACAGCAAAACCACTATTCATCATTAGTTTTTATTTACTAAGTATCATATGACCTAAGGTAGTATTTGATAACTCCATGATGAAATCAATTTAGTGGGTTATTACTAGCATTAAAAAAAAAAAAAAACAAATAGTATAGAAAATATCAGAGTGCAGTAAGAAAAATGTTTTCTGAAACTTTTGTTTCAGTGGTGTTTATGTTAATTTTCATAAACATGCATGTGTTTATTCAGTCATGCTTTAAAAAGTATTTTTAATAAGAAATACCATGATAAATGATATTATTATTGGTATACCAATACTGGAAAGGGAAATAATATACTCTGGGAATCCTAACTATATTAATAATGTTTTCCTGCGTAACTTTAATGAAATTATTTTTTAATGTAGCTAGTGTTGCTGTCTATTCCCTACCTCCACTTTCTACGCATGTGTTCTAATCATGGTCTCAACTACCGTATTTCAAAGCCAGGTAAGTATAATTTTGTTAAAAAAAAAAAAGGGGGGGTAAGATTAAAGCCTAGAACTTTCCTATTGATATACTCTTACCTGTTGGTAATCCTTTTCCTCGCAATCGGTCTCGAATAGCCTGGCTTCGATCAGGCTTTTGTTCACTGTTACAGGAAAGCTGATCTGTCTGCACACAGGTAATAAAAAATCAAGTTTGACAAAAGGATCTTCCTTTTGTTTTCATGGTAACTATCTACAGAATGACACTAGTTACACAGTTTTTGGAGGATATAACATAAAATAATTGGACTCTATGTCCTATTGTATTTGTAAAGTAATTTGTATTCTTGGATAAGATGTACATAGCCCAGGGTTGGCCAATTCATTTTAGAAAATTAAAAGGCAAGAAACAGTGACTGAAGAGTAACCTAATAACTAGAAAACACCATCAGATTAAACTTGTTAAAATGAGTTCTATTTGAAAACAGTAAACTTGAAGTCTTTTTTCCCCAACCAATAACTACTCTTAAGTTAGATTATAATTTAAAAACCACATTAATTTTGGTATAATAAGGTTTTCTCCTGATTATAACTATGCATTAAGGAATTTAAATTACTTTCCAAGATAATTTTATAGATCTTACCTGCTAGAAATTACATTTGAGAAATGCTAATTTTTTTTTTTTTTTTTTTTTTTTTTTTGAGATAGTCTTGCTCTGTTGCCCAGGTTGGAGGATCTCGGTTCACCACAACCTCCGCTTCCCGGGTTCAAGCAATTCTCGTGCCTCACCCTCCAGAGTAGCTGGGACTACCAGAGCACACCATCACCCCCAGCTAATTTTTGTATTTTTAGTAGAGACAGGGTTTCACCATGTTGGTCAGGCTGGTCTTGAACTCCTGACCTTAAGTGATCTGTTTGCCTTGGCCTCCCAAAGTGCCAGGATTACAGGCATAAGCCACCATGCCTGGCTGAGAAATGCTGTCTTTAAATGGACACTCTGAGGGATAACAAATTTAAATCAATGCTCTTTTAAGTTCCCTTTACAGCAAAATGTTTAAGTAGTCTTAAAGTTTAATAGTTTTAACCAAGGGTATTTGCTTGAAATAAAGTATGTCAAATTAGGTCAAACTCCACATTATAAAAGTTAAAAAACGGACAGATCACAGTCTTTTATTCAGGTGCCCAATTAGAGGAGAAATGTCACTATAAATGGAAGAGAGAATGGTAAAGAGAAATTACTTAAAATCTAGCACCAAGAGAATGCATACGTATTTGTTTACACACACACATACCCCCACATACACCACAGAAATGTTTCAGTATTGCTTCATTAGTGAAACTTGCTTGAGTATGGATTAAAAACCTGTCTAAGATAGTATATTCAGGGCTCAAGCATTATGTTTTCTACCTATAAGAAGACTTGCAAATGGAAGTATTTCTGAAATAATGTTATTTAAATTGCATAAATGATGTTAGTCCAGATTATACAGCACTGTCAGCAACTGAAAAGACAGTAAATATCCCACATCTTTGAAAATTCCTACATGGAAGTTACTATTAATAACAACTACTGTTTATTGAATAGTTACCATATGTTAGGTGCACACTTTGTGCTATTTAATCCTCAGTCAACCTCATATGGTAGACAGTGTTATCCTCATATTACAGATGAAGGGAGAAATAGCAAAGAAAAGTCTAAGGAACACAAAGCAGCTCATTAATATGGAAATAATTACTTTCACAACAGTTTAATAATATGGGTGATTGACAAATATTATTATGCCTATTTTACAGATAAGTAAAATTGTGGTCCAAATATTATAACATTAAATCAGTGGAAAGACCTAGACAAGTAAGCTGGCTTGTTGATTTTTACCCCACACTAATTAATTTTAAGAACGATGGTCACTTAGAATGAATTTCACACTAGTGAAAGACTAACTCATTCTATCAGCTACTGAAGGCAACAAAAGCTTTAAGGAATATATTGGGGTCAAAAACAACCAGTTCCAATGTCTTTGTCATTTACCATATCTGTAGCTATGTGCAAGTTATTTAATCTTTCTTAGCCTTAGTTTCATGCCCTCTAAAATGAAGATAAAAGTATCTCTACTAAATTGAGGTTGTTATGATGAATAATGTGATAATGCACATAAACTCCTTAGTATAGCGCCTGGCACAAAGTAAACAAACACTTAAAAAACAGCAGCCGTTGGAATTACTTCTATCCAGTGATGTTTAAGAGATGAGGAAGAGCAACAGAAAAGTAAGGGGAGCATTATTATACTTAGTAAAAATTTGTCTTTGGCAGGACGTGGTGGCTCACGCCTATAATCCCAGCACTTTGGGAGGCCAAGGCAGGCGGATCACAAGGTCAAGAGATCGAGACCATCCTGGCCAACATGGTGAAACTCTGTCCTCTATTTAAAAAAAGGAATTGTCTTTGTGAAGGGAGGCTCTCTACATGCTGATTCCAATTGATCCTTCTATTTTTCTCTCCCATTAAATAACCTCATGATACACCCTATGCCTATACCTATCCCCAAACATACCTGCTTTTCCCTTTCACAGCCTTTATCCAGATTCACTTTTCTCTGCCTAGATTACTCTATCTAGCCTACAGGATAGTTGAAAGTGCTATTTTTTCTTTTATTTTGAGGTAGGGCCTTATTCTGTTGCCTAGGTGGACTGCAGTGGTGCAATCATGGCTTATCACAGCCTCGACTTCCCAGGTTCAAGTGGTCCTCCCACCTCAGCTTCCCAAGTACCTAGGACTAAAGGCATGCACCAGCATGCTCTGCTACAAAATGCTATTTTTCAGCACAGTCATAATTTGTATCCTTTTCCTTCAAACTGTCATAGATGTTAAAATTTTTACTGTGTATCTTTTTACAGTCTTCTTTCATTTTATAATTTTCATTTTAAAATTTCATTTTATAATTAATGGTTATGGCATTTTAGATAAGAACTCTTAGATGAATGTTTTTTTTTTTTGAGACAGTCTCGCCCTGGTGCCAGGCGCCAGGCTGGAGTGCAGTGGTGCGATCTCGGCTCACTGCAACCTCTGCCTCCCGGGTTCAAGCAATTCTCCTGCTTCAGCCTCCCGAGTGGCTGGAACTACAGGCGCTCGCCACCACACCCAGCTAATTTTTGTATTTTTAGTAGAGATGGGGTTTCACCATGTTGGCCAGGATGGTCTCGATCTCTTGACCTCGTGATCCACCCACCTCGGCCTCCCAAATGCTGGGATTACAGGCGTGAGCCACCGCGCCTGGCCTAAATGAAATATTTTATTCAAATTTGTATCTTCTACAATCTCTAGCACAGGTTTCATATATAAATGAGCAATAAAGATCCACTATAATAAGGAGAACTAAATGCTAAACCTTAAAGGGATGAAGATTTTATATGTAATATGGGCAATTATTAGATAGTCAATAGAATTTCTATGGAGACAGAAAAAAAATTCTTTATTCAAAGATAGAAAAAAAAAATCTCTCACAATTTTACTATAGTAGTAAAATTAGCAAACAGCACAAAAGTCTTAGAGAAAGTGTGGTGTAATAAAAAAGTCCCTGGACTAATAGAAAACTCAAATCCCATAGTTGTTTGGGTATCAATTTCCTTATCCATGAAGTGAAGTTTTAAAGAGTATTAGTCTTATGAGAATGTTTGTGAAAAAAAGACCTCCAAGACCAAGTCAGTCTAGGAAATGCTTCATTTACATGCCTATTCTTCCTGAAGGTTAGTAATACAGTCTAGTATATTAAGGCTTTAAAAAGTTCTACAGTGAAAATTTCCTTTAGTTTTTTCTTAAGCATAGTCATAGAGGAATTTTTTGAATAAAAATTTTAAAAACAATGTGAGAAACTTTGGTCTAAACAGATGGTTTTCATAGAATTAATAGCTTTACCTTTGTTCAAGAAAAAAAAAATCACACGCAGAAACAGATCAAATAAAACTGAAACTGCTCTAGTTAAAGATGGAAAATGGGCATCCAAGAACCCCATTTATTCAGCCTCTACTTACTACATTTCCTTTTGCTATAGAACTGCAAAGGTTTCTTAGGGGAGAGTTTACAAACCATTTGTCTAGAAGATCTCTGGGCCTGTCAGTTACCAACTGGAAAATGGTGTGGAATTTGGATATATTCCTGGCAGCCATCTGACATACTGGTTAAGGTGGGAACTAAATCCCTACTGATGAGGAATTCTGAGGAAACCAACAAGGACACTGTGTGACAGTGGTAAATTTGTAACCTGTACAAAGAAGAAGATATCACTATAACCCTAAGGATAAGAGCAGATAAAATATAGATCCAGATCAGATAGTGTAAACAAGATAGAATACAGCCTTAGAAATGCAGAACAGAGGTGGGACTTTCAGGTAAGATAGAGCATCGGTTATTTTTGGGATTCTTCATATCCAAGACAAGAGAAAAAACAGAAGAGTCCAGGTCTTGGGGAAATCTGGCAGGGATACAAGCATGGATTCTCTCTGTGCACTAGGCAGCAGTGTTCAGAAAAAGAGGGAAAGTGGAGAAGGTTTGGGAAATATCTACAAGATGCAGACAAATGAGTGGTCAAGAAATAGCTATAAAGCAACCAAAAGTACATTTAAATATTTCTAAAACCCATTTTCATGTTAATACATTTTTTTCTAGGTGTTCACAAAATCTAAGAAAGAAAACAAGAGCAGACACTTTAAACTCAAACATGCTATCATTCTATGACATTTTGGGGAATAACTCTCGCAAAATCTATACTTATTGCAATGAGCTTCTAAATTTTAAGTACTGTTTCAAATAATTTATATTAGAAGAAAAACTTAATATTTCCATTTCTGGTCTCCATTGAGAAAATGCTACCTATATAGTATCTTTAAAGAAATTTTGTGATATTTACTCAATTTTAAAATATGACTATATTTACCATTGTAACTGTAGCTTACCCCAGAAAGATTTCCCAGAACGAGTTTTACCAAGTGTTTCACGTAAGAAAATGAGGGTGCACAGTTGCTATTCCTAATGTGGGCACTGCAAGCATCCAGCACAGTTCGAACAGAAACTCGAGCATAAATAACATCCTCACACATTCCAAGCAGTATGCTGTTGAGATGATCTCCAAGCTTGATAGGCTTAATATAAATAAAGGAAAAGCCACATTAATAAATGTGAGTAAATATTCTTTTTAACGAGACAAATCATTCTAGGAATCACAGGAACCACACTAAAATATACTTCACATACTTGAAGGAAATAAATTCCTTATTAGCGTAAGTATCTTACTGTGTTTTACCTTCTTATAGTCCAAAAAAATATTAGAAGATGGTTAACTTATACTTCCCTAAGTAGGAAGTACAGAAGAACTCTGAGCATTTTAAAATACAAAATAGTGAAATTCTTGGGTTATTCAAATGTTTTGATAAACACTTACTATATGTACACACACAGGTACACACACACACACACACACCATTTGGGGGAATAAACTGTTTCATAATATTATATAAAATGTAATACAGTCAACGTATATAATTTGATACTTCCATGATAACTTGAGATTTAAAATACTGCAATGCCTCAAGACCATTTAAATATAAATTCTCATTATATTGGCCAAACAGACAAGCCAGAATGTGAGGGCTTTTTAAAAAATTGGTTAACATATTTTGTAGAATATTATATGGAAATGGCCAAAGAGCACATGAAAGGGTGGCCAACATCATTATTCACTATGAAATGCAAATTAAAACCACTACAAGAAGAAGCCACTACACACCCAATAAAATAGTGAAAAATAGAAATACTAACAATACAAGAATTGGTAAGGAGTGGAGCAATTAAAACTCACCTCCAAGCTGATGGCAGTTTAAACTGGTACATTCACTTTGGTCTAAACAAATGCCTTTCCTATGACCTTTTCACTTCCTGTCCATTTGGTTATTATTAATATATCATCCTTTAGGTATTTGCTTAGATGCAATGTCCTTTAAGAAACTTGTCCTCTCCCTCCAAGCCAAACCAAAAGTCCGAACTCTGTTTTCCATAGCATCCTCCATTTTCCCTAACATAGCATTTACTGCATTATTTTGTAATTAGCCATTTAGCTGTCTGTTCCTTCTAAAAACTTCGTAGGCATGGGTCACTATAGTCCTAGTGTCTAACAGTATCTGACACAAGGTAGGTACTTAACAAATACTTTTAAATGAATGTTAAATATTTCTAAAATATTTTGATTTCTGATTCTAAAATACAAGTTTGCATTTCTCTTCTAATTTTTATTTATTGATATTGATCCTCTATTTGTATTTGATATTGACTTTATTTCCAGCTATCAGAAAAGAGCATAATGTGTTATACACTGAAATCACATTTTACAAGTTAGGTTGCATAATATAGGACACCAGTATTTCCAGTAATAATTTAACTTTCTCATTTATATTTACAGAATTGAAACTGAAGAGAGAAAGAAAACATACATTATTTTTCATGACATAAAATAAAACCAAATGAAATTCTAAAATGCTTGTTACTTCTTATATTTAATCAGAAAAAACACACCTGGTTATTTTTGGTTTTGACTTATAAAGACCTAAAATGAAACCTAATTCTATATGTTATATCTTGCCTTGAGGAAATATAGCTATTTTAAAATTTTCAATTACTATTTACTACTATGTTTATATTGGTCTTTAGGAATCAGAATTATTTTAGAAAATAATGACTAGAAGCAGCTCAATGGCAATCAGGGCCCAAGACCTCAGCAAGTGTTACTTTAATATGTGTGTCTGCTGCTGTAGGAGTAGTGAAGTATGATGTATGATTTGACGTGCCAAGGGAAAAAGCTATGACATTCTCTAACAGTACACTCTGAGACATAGGGCTACTATTCCTAGAGTTTTTGCATAAAAAAAGCTATCACTTTCAGTAGAATGAATCATCAAAGACAAGGGATTTCTAATCTCTCTTAACAGTCACCAAATTAGGTAAAATGAAGTACATTCCCATTTCTTTTGCTATAATTTTTGAAGAGGCCAGCTCCATCTCACAGACTGAGTTGTTGAAACTTGGGTAGTGATTGCTACAATTCTAAGAATATCTTAAAAATAGTGTCTTTAGTACTTTATTGTAAATTCATTCTGAAAGTATGACATTATTAATGTAAACAACCTCCATAGGAATGCTGGTACACCTGACAGTACACTGTAGAACACATATAAGTGTGTGGAAGAGCTATGATAAAAGGCGTAAAACTGCACACATGTAAAAAGTATAACAACTGTAAAAACTTAACTTACTTGGCTCTGAGGCACTTCATGATCAGCGCCCCAATACAGTGTCATTCCAAGAGAATAAATGTGGATCTAGGAACAGAATTTTTAAGAAATAATTTTATGATAAAATATAATAGAAACTTTAGCAAGTGCTATAAATACAGATTATTTTGTTCCAAAGAAAATATAATACACAATTTGAGAAAATCATTTTATATTTTACATAAAAGTATATGAGAGCTTAAAAGAGATAATAAGACTGAAAATTATTACAACAGATGTTTTTCTAATTCCCCAGCCCATCCTTTATGAGTAATCATTTTTGCTAACTTTTCAAGTTTCCTTATGCAAATCCAAGCAAACATGAATACATGTTCTTATTTCCTCCTTTTACAAAAGGTCGGAAACCTTAAAAATTATTGGGTGCCTTGCTGTTTTTTTTTTTTTTTTTTTGTGGCAGAGTCTGGCTCGTAGCCCAGACTGGAGTGCAGTCAGTGGCACAATCTTGGCTCACTGCAACCCCCATCCCACAGGTTTAAGCGATTCTCCTGTCTCAGCCTCCTGAGTAGCTGGGGTTACAGGCGTGCACCACAATGCCTGGGTAATTTTTCTATTTTAAGTAGAGATAAGGTTTTGCTATGTTGGCCAGGCTGCTCTTGAACTCCTGACTTCAGGTGATCTGCCCACCTTGGCCCCCAAAGGGCTAGGATAATGAGCTAGCAACCCCAGCAGGTACCTTGTATTTTTAACTATCAGTAGATATTTCCATATCACTAGTTTACAGATCCTTTTTTTAAAATGGTACATAAAATTCCATTAGTGGCTGTAGCACTGTTTATCTAATCAATCTGCTATTAATCGAGAATTAAGAGTTTATTCAAACCTTTGCTACTATAAATGATGTTTCAGCAAACAAACTTGTGCAATCTCATTCTGTTCATACAAGTATTTCTCTTAAATTGATTATCTGAGATAATGGATGAGAAAGTAAATCATCTGTAGTTTTTATACTTATTATCAGATTCCCTTACATAACAGTTGTACCATTTAGCACTTCTACCAGCAACATGTAAGGGTTTTTCCAAAGCCTTGTCCATAGAGATATTACGAAGACTTGGGGTTTTGCCAGTCTAAAAATTGAATAATAGATCTCACTGCATTACTGCAGTTTTTGTTTTCTTTTGTTTTTTGACAGGATCTCTCTCTGTTGCCCAGGCTGGAGTGAGGTGGTGCAATCGTAGCTCATTGCTGCCGCAAACTCCTGGGTTCAGGTGATCCTCCTGTCTCAGCTTCTCAAGGCATGTAAAACCACTCCTGGCTAATTTTAAAATTTTTTGTAGAGATGGGGATCTCACTACATTGCTGAGGCTGTTCTCCAACTCCTGGCCTCAAGGGATCCTCCTGCCTTGGCCTCCCACTGTTAGGTAAGAGCCACCTTACTTGGCCTTACTGCAGTTTTTTTTCTTTCCTCACTGCCGTTTTGATTAGCATTTTCTCATGATGAATGGGTAGAGTAGTACAGGAGAAGGAAGCCTAATTAAAGGAGTTTTCTTTAGGTTATTTGCTTTGTTTGCTTCTTAAAGATTAAAAAAACACAACATATTTTTATGCTGATAGGAATGATTCAACAGGGAAACTGGAAATGCAGGAGCAAATGGAGACTGCTAGAGGAACATTGTTGAGAAGACAAGAAGATTGCAGCCAAAGGACAAATGGAGGAGCTGGCTTTATAGAAGAGTATGGACAGTTCATCTTTAGTAAGATGGCATAGCATATGGGAATTCACACAGGTAGGTTGGTAGAGGGATGCTAGGGAAAGTCTCTCTTGATTGCTTCTATTTTTTTCTGTGACACAACAAGCAGGATCTCAGTTATAAGTAATCATCATTCCTATTTCCTTCCATTAAGAGGTTCAGAGCTAAACTTCTGGGCCACTTCTATCAATACTGAATTCTCGCCATGTGCTTTTGTTGTTGTTTTGTAGCATCCTTACTAAAGCTTCATCTTGTTTTCTTGCCTTTATTTACTTGGCTCCTGTTTTACACCTTTATTTATCAATTCTATAAACTGAATCCTCTTTAGAAATCAGATATATGTAATAAAAATGAGTACCCGCCTCACAATCTCACAACACTTTTATATATCCCTTAAATTGTTTCCTAAATTATTCCTAAATTACAGATTAGAAAAGTTGTTCTACTTTTCAAATATTTTCATGGCTCCCAATTTTTAAACATTCAAATTTTAAAATAATGACATTCCGGGCTCACTGTGACCTGCTTCTGTTTCCATTTTGCAAGCAGATTTTTAAGTTTCCTTCTGTCATCATTCCTTCCTCTATCACAACCTAAACACTTCAGTGCATTCAGATAATTTTCTGTTGGCAAAATACATCTTTTTCTTTCTCAACTTTTTCTTAGCTGTTCTTTCCACCAAAAATATTTTTTCTTTGTGTCTGGCTATTATTGATAGGCCAGAGATGATGTTTCCCTTTATATATGCTGAATAAATACTTCCAAACAGGTTTTTTAAACCATTCTCTCATATATGATACAGTTATATTTCTGTATCACACTTCATTAGCATCTCTGATGAAGTAGTTAATTAATATTACCTTGTTGTATAGTTAGAAGAGTCCTTGTTTGTCTTCTTTGGGGGAAACAGTTTTTTTTTAAACACATCTTAGTATCCCTCTTAGCAAGTAACACAGAATGTTACACAGTAGATACTCAATACATGTCTGTTGAACTAAATTAAATGTGCATGAAGTTCAAGACAGCCTAGTGCAGATTATTTGTATCATACTTCTCTTTAAGTTTCTTTCCAAAGAGTCTCAAATGTAAAAACCTATTCAAAGAGCCTCATATATGCAAAACATTTTTCGTAGCTTTAGCATAAAGGACTAATTGCATACTCAATTGTATTAATTTTGGTTTATGGTTCTTTGAGATATGGCCCATGATTTAAGATTCTTTATTATAGTTACTTCTCAATATGCTAAGTGAGTTACTATATGTTAATAATTTTTATACATGACTAATAAAACATTCTTAAAACTAGGTTATAAAATTATACACTTGCTGTTCACCTATGCATACAGCGTAATGGTTAGTTATCTGTGTCAACTTGACTTGATCAAAGGATGCCCAGATATTTGGTCAAATCTCATTCTGGGTGTTTCTGTGAAAGTGTTTTTGGAGGAGATTAACATTTACGTGAGTAGACTGAGTAAAGCAGACTGCCTTCCATATTATGGGTGGGCCCTCTCCAATCAGTTGAAGGCCTGAAAAGAACAAAAAGGTTAACTCTCTTCTGAGTAAGAGAATTCTTTCTGCCTAACTGCCTTAGAACTGGGCCATTGTTTTCCTCCTTTGGACTCAAACTGAAACTTTCTTGGGTCTTGAGTCTGCCAGTCTTTGAACTAGAACTATACCAGCAGTTGTACTGTTTCTCTGATCTTCAGACTCAGACTTGAAATACACCATTGGCTGTCCTGAATCTCCAGTTTGCAAACTTATCCTGAGGATCTTGGAGCTTGGGAGTCTTCATAATTGCATGAAGCAACCCTTTATAATAAATCTCTCTCTCTACACGCACGCACACGCACACACACACACACACACACACACACACACACACACACACACACACACATACACATACTCTATTGGTTCTGTTTCTCTGCAGAACCTTGACTAATAAATATAGGTATGAAATATCTGTACTTAGAGAAATAAAATATGCAAAATGATAATTGCTACTTTACTAGGATGGTACTTTGTGGGTTCCACACTATTAGTAATATTTTAAATCATAATTAAAAATACATTGTTGTTAGGTAACTCCAGTATGTCAGACCTTTGTTAAAATAACATGATAATATCACCTCATACCTAATATTAGAAAAATATTTCTTACAGAATACAAAGAAAAATGCTTTTACATTTATTCCAAAAAAACTGTATAGTGTAAGTAGATGATGCTTCCATACACATTATTCATAAATTAAAGGAGTTTGTACTGTTGATGCAGCCTGAAAAGACACAGGCATAAAGGTCACTGATACAAAGATGTAACTAAATTAATACAGTAGCACTGATATCACTGAAAGTGCTTAGTTCATCTGGTTAATAAACAGTAGCAGTAGATGAGTTATTGGGTTACAGACTGCTTATAGACATTGTGTAGAAAGGAGGAAGGTCATGCACAGGAAGGATTACTTAAAAACAGGCAAGTATTGATCTACATACTTTCCTTTTTTTTAATGTAATGAGAAAAAAGGGGGAATCCACAATCCAGCTAACAAATATCTTCTACTGAAGATACCAACACGTCAAGGCCCAAAAAAGAATCAGGCAGTATAAGTCAAAAAATGTTTTTGATCTGCTTCTCACTTGTGTTGCTTATTTATTTAGCATCCCAGGGAATCTGTGATTTTGTCATCTTTGTTGGTCCATCTGTACCTTACGGACAGGACAGAGATGTTCTATTTCCCTTCCTTAGCATAGAAATATAGCAGGCCAGGACACAGTCCTATAGAGGTGGGTGCCTTTGATAGTGATGATTCATATACACACAAATCAGTGAAAAGATGGAAGAGATGATTCTAGATGACACGTATGTATAGAAGAGCTACATAGCTACCCATTTAGTCAACACTTTTTTCTGAAAGTCACTAAGCTAGGGAGTGTGATAAGATGCAAATACCGGAGAGAGATCCAAGATGGCCACGTAGCAGCAGCTCAGGATTGTAGCTCCCAGTGAAAGCGCAGAGAGTGAGTGGATGCCGCAATTGCAGATGAATTTTTGATGCCCACAGACTGGGAGATTCCCGGAGAAGGAGCCAC
>CAUYQU010097231.1:0-229414 GCA_963574635.1 Cheracebus regulus | reverse complement strand
GCTTTTTTGCCCGGGAATCTCCTGGCCTGGCTCCCTGATTCAGTCCCCTTTTTAGTCAGATGAATGGGCGACTGTGTCTTCCTGTAGCTACACTCGCCAGCTAAAAGGGCACCCAGACCAGTGTATTTTGTACAGAGAACTGCCACGCCGGGTCGCTGGCAAAACAGCCGCACCAGCCAAAACAGCCACACTGGTGACCTGTGGGGCTCCTCCACCTGGGAATCTCCTGGTCTGGGCAATAAAAATCCATCTGGAAATGCTGCGTCCACTCACCCTCTGCGCTTTCACTGGGAGCTGCAATCCTGAGCTGCTCCTAATCGGACTTCTTGGATCTCAATCGTAAAGTGTTTTTAAAATTTAAGTCAATGCTTTGTGAATTGTGAGAATTTTCACACACACACACACACACACACACACACACACACACACACACATAAATACATTCATGTACACACATATCCAGAAAGTTGGCTTCCCTTAAGCAATCTATAGTTTTTAAAATATTAGACTCCATTCTTGCTAGAGACAGTGAGCTTGAACCAAACCTGCTGCCACTTTAGTGAGACAGGACCTTCGAGTTCACCATTTCTAGCAGGCAGTTTATTTAGACTACCCGTCTAGCAACTGTAGACATTTGCATTTTTAGCCAATTAAATAATATGTTGAAGAACTCTTTTTTACATGCAATCTTAAGAAAATTCAATTTTCCTTATTCTTTATTTCTCTATGTAGTGGAATTATATCAATGGCTGCAAAAAGAAGAGAGAAGTTCTGACTTCTAAAGATGGCTTCCTCTTTCTGTCTCTAGGGGTACTACGTTAAATGTTATTAACAGAGCTTGAAAAACACTCTACTGCAAAAATTACACTTAATGTGAAAATGAAGTAATAAAATTACTTTTAATCATTGAAGAAAAATTTACATCTAGTTCCATGATACTGAAAATGCTTGATTAAGCTGTAATAGCATACATTTGAGATGAGAGAAAAATCTAAGATTAATCATCATCCAAAACTCCAGATTGAGTTTCAGTTTATACCAAATGTTCACTTTTAAAAGAATTTTTATTGATTCACTTTAATCTCAACTGATTTAAAAAGAGCACAAACAAACTAAAACCCAGTTAATTAATCCCCAAGTCACCATGATTATTCTTTTGTGTTTTCAGTGACATGAGGTTAGTTGGATGAGAGTTAAGAGAAACATCTTATAATTTAAAATTACATGTTTTGTTTTGCCCATGACTATGTGAGTTACAGAATAAAACAACTCTTATATTACATACAAAGCTAATTAATGGCCTAATGAATGGTTCAGCTATCTGTTGTATGGGGATAACTGACAATCAAAACATATCTATAAGTTTCCCTTCAATCTTTTAAAGAAAAGATTGAGGAAAAAACAATAAATAAATAATGAGAGTGTGATATCCATGTAACCATGCAAAAAAATAATATCTGTTACTCTGGCCTCCTTTATTTAAAATAAGGCAAAAAGAAGCCAGTAGGACCAGATTGTCCTTTAGAAGGCTGAGAAACTTCAATATCACAATAAAAGGAGAGTCCCTTCAAATGTAGGGTTTTTATATCAAATGTAATCATAACATCTAAATCTACCACATGCAACTATTTGAGCATGTGTACCAATGTCATCTGAGCCTTCTTGATTATAAACAAACAGTATCTGCTGGCCAATATTTTAAATAGAATTTTACCAGCATTATTTTATTATTCAATTAATTTACAACTACTCAGGTCTAGACATATAAAACACAAAGATGCTTCACAGATATCCAGATAAACATTGTCGTCTATTTACATGAACTGCTAATATTCCATACAAACACTTTCAGGATTCAAAACAAAACATAGCTTAAAATGTTTAAAAAATACTACTGTCAAGAGTGATAATTTTAAGAATTTTGGAGTCTTTTACATGAAAGGCTCATTGTGAATTTAGAGAACCATAATTTTGGGAACACTGGCTAGAGTTGTACACCTAAGAGCCTGGTACCAAGTAGGAAAATGACATGGATCTATTTAAATAAGCCCAATTACTTTCACATTCAAGAGTTGTAAATACCATCAAGTGGACTCAGTATTTTCTGATATTTCTTTCTGCATAGATTTATTTTATTTTATTTATTTAAAGACAGAGTCTCACTCTGTTGCCCAGGCCGGAGTACAGTAGTGTGATCTCTGCTCACTGCAACCTCTGCCTTCCAGTTTCAAGTGATTCTTCTGCTTCAGCCTCCCAAGTACCTGGAATTACAAGCGTGCACCACCACACCTGGCTATATATATATATATATATTTTTTTAGTAGAAACGGGGTTTCATCATGTTGGCCAGGTTGGTCTCAAGCTCCTGTTCTTAAGTGATCTGCTTGCCTTGGCCTCCCAAAGTGCTGGGATTACAGATGTGAACCACTGCATCCAGCCCTTTCTGCATAAATTTAAATACATATTTTTAAAATATATGTATAAAAAGTCAAGTAATAAAGACTATTTTCCTTTTTTCATAGATAATAAAAGAAAGTGAAAAATAAACTATTCTCATATTCAACAATGAAGATATATTTTATACTAGTTGAGAAATTTTAAATATATTGACATCATATTCATTTCCTTAACTACTTTTTCTGTATCATATAGCTAAAAACTAATATATATTGAACATTTTTGCATCATGAGTTGCACTAAACGTTTAATATACACTATTCACAAGTAACTCCATTTGGTATGAGGCAGCTGCAGATAAATATCTTTCTTTTTTTTTTTTTTTTTTTTAGACCAAGTCTTGCTCCGTCACCCAGAATGAAGTGCAGTGGTGTAGTCTCAGCAACCTGCAGCCTCCGCCTCCTGGGTTCATTCAAGTGATTTTTGTGCTTCAGTCTTCTGAGTAGCTGAGACTACAGGCATGCACCACCACACCTGGCTAACTTTGTATTTTTTAGTAGAAATGGAGTTTTGCCACGTTGGCTAGACTGAGGTAGAAGGATGTGGCTTGAGCCTGGGAGGCAGAGGTTGCAATGAGCTGTGATGGAACCACTGCATTCCACCCTAGGTGAAAGAGCAAGACCCTGTCTCTAATAATAATGATAATAATAATAATAATAACTCAAGAATGTAGTGAAAAACTCATTAAAGAGATTAAAATATTTTACTACATTTACCTAATGCAAACAAAACAGTAAAAATAGTAAAGGTACTAAGAAAGCCATGAAACATATAGAAAACTAGTACTATGGTAAATAAAAATTCAACTATATTATAATAACATTAAATCTAAATGGATAAAATAATGAAAAGGCAAAGATTACCAGACTGGATTTTAAAAGAAAAATATATCCTATTGTATGTTGTCTACAGAAGGCACACTTCAAATTCAAATACATAAATAGGTTAAATATAAAGTATGAAAAATGATTTATAATACAAAGAGCAAACATAAAAATACTAAGGTAGTGTATCCAGGCATAGTGGTGTACACCTGCAGTCAGAGTTACTTGGGAGGTTGAGGAGCAGTGATAACTTGATCCAAGGAATTCAAAGCCAACCTGAAAAACAGGGAGACCCTGTTTCAAAGGAAAAAAAAAATAATACTGGCATGGCTATGCTAACATCAGGCAAAACTGATTTAAATTTTTAAATAAATTTTAAATTTTAAAAATTATAAAATGGTAAAATATATTGTAGAATGAAACAAGGATCATCAGCAAGTTATAACAACTACAACCATAAATGTAATAAAAAAACTGCAAAATAGTAGTCACTTTGGAAAAAGTCTGGCAGTGCCATAATATAATAATCATAAAGTTATCATTTGACCCAACAATTCCACCCCCAAGCAAATAAGAACAATATATACTGAAAAACTTATACATTCACTTTCATAGCAGCATTATTCATAATAGAAAAAAAAATGGATGCAACATAGATGTCTATCAACTGATGAATGAATAAAAAAATGTGATGGAAACATACAATCTAATATTATGCATTGACAAAAAGAAATAAGTACTGATGAATGCTCCAACATGGATGAACCTTGAAAAAATTATGCTAAGTGAATGGAACCACTTACAAAGGACCACATATTGAATAATTCCATCTGAATGAAATTTCCAGAATAGGCAATTATATAGAGAGGAAAGTAGCTTAGTGATTTTCCACAGCTAGATAAGAAGGGAGAATTGAGAGAAATTGATAATAGGTATGTGGTTTCTTTTAGGGGCGATAAAATTATTCAAAAATTGTGGTAATGGAAGCACAACTCCATGAATCTACTAAAGCTTATGAATTGTATATTTTAAATAGGCGAATGGATGGATATGTGAAATGTATCTCAATAAGTCATTGAAAAGCAAATAAAAAGAAATATGTATATACCAGAAAAGACAAATTCAAAGTCAGAATTGTGAGCAACCACTGACCTGCAGCCCACTAGAGTATCAGATGATAATATAGCCTACAGGAGTTGAGATTTCAACAGGCAAATGAAAGTCAGAAAGTGACATTATGCTTGTGCATCTTGGGAATAAGTTCTGAGATTTTTGCCTTAATTGAAAATCCAAGAAGTACTGTCCCTTTTGTAAAATAGTCTAGATCCTCTCACTGGTCTGCAGATACAATACAAAAGAAAGCCATAGTTAGAAATAGGACTCCCAGTCATACCTACGAAGAGGTAATGGGTAAGACTTCAGCACTATTTACTTAATAGAAATATTATTAATTAAGATTATTAACAAGAAAACGTACCCAGAACCAATAATCCTATGCACCCTATAGAGACAATGAAGAATCACTCCTCAGAGTATGTTGCCTTCATACTTCAGGCCATGAGCAATTCTTTGGGGGCAAAAATGATTTAAAAATTCAGTAAACACCTCTTATAAGCACAAATTTACTGTTAAAAATTGTAGAACACAAAAGATAATAAATAACCAAGATATTTTCAAGTGCTACTAAATGGAGATTTTAAATACCAACAAACACAGGTGACATATGACATGGAGGTTACATAAGATACTATAGTTGTTTACCTAAGGTGATTTTACAACTTTTCTTTACCTGGTAGGTTGTGGAATGATTACTTATTTGATTTGGGTTCTCCTGAATGTGCCACAAATTGACCTGTTTTTAACTATTCCTTGCACTCTATTCTTCATCAATTTACGTCTAGTTTTGGTCTTCTATTGCTGCCTATAATCTATCACTTACCAAAATTTGCTTAAGTTCTACTTGATTTTTCTCTATTTTAATATCCTTTCGATGACTTCTGATCCAGCGTTTCAAAGTCCCGCTCCTGCTCTGACTGTCCCCAAATCCCCCTAAGCACACTGATTTTCTCCTCTCTCAGACATGTTGTTACTCTTCTGTTACTCTTCAATTACTTAGAACTTACTGTGGCACAGTTTTACTAGAGTTGTATTTATGTCTGTCTACTGCTATAGATTACAACTTTTTGGAAAGCAAAGACAGTTGGTAATCATTCTCCTCCTCCCCACAAATCCTATCTCCCGTGTACACTACAAAGATCTGTCACATAACAAGGCAAAATAATGAACATTAAAAGTCCAGTCATAAAAATAGAAATGCAAAAAAAGTTGAAAACATTTTTACAGTGATTTACTTAAGATTTCCCACAATTATCAGGAAGATTTTAAGATATCAGCAATGAATACCTTGTTACCATTAGGAAGCTGAGTGAAATTAAGGAAAATCTCCTGCTCCTGACTATCAACAATAATAATAGCTACTGGGCACTGTACTCTACATGCACTGTCTCATGTGGTCCTCACTGTAACTCAATTTTCCACTTTATAAATGAGACTTAGGTTAAGGTTAAATAGCTCACTCATGTTATTCCAGCTGAATAGGGAGGAATATCAGATTTGAAGCCAGGTATGTCTGATTTCTTAACTACTTCAAAGAGTAGCCAGTAAATCATATTTAAGTAAATTCCAATTTTTCTACTTAGTAGCAACTTTGTGACTGAGAGAAAGTCACTCAATTGCCTAGACCTCTTTTCTTTTCTTTTTTTTTTTCTTTTTAGATTAATTTATTTAACTTTAGGTGCATACTATATCTGGCATTTCTCCTTGAGTTAATTAATAGATAATATTTACTTCAAAATGTTTTCATATAAATTCAATCGGTTAAATTGGGGAAAAACCCATAGTTCAATACCTGAAATAATTAATATTACTTTTCTTAAAATCTTTGATGATATCTTCTTAGAATAATTCAACAGGTCATTTGCTGATTATCTATAAAGACATTAAATATGAAATATACATGTAAAAATATATATAAATATAACCTCAATTACAAATAACATCTAACTATAAATGACTATAACATTATATATATATGTGTAATCATATTAAAGTGTTAAGGAGATATTTTAATTTATTTATGAAGTATACAGCTTTAGAATCATATGACTGGATGCAGATACTGGCTCTACCATATACCTTCTTTGTGACCTGGAGTAAGTAACCAAAATGCGGAAAGCCTCAGTTACCTTATCTGTGAAATGGACATACTAATAGAACTTTCTTCATTGTGCTTTTCTTAAAAGTAAATGATGTATGTGTAATATAGCACGTTGTATCTAGTGAATACTCAGTAGATGCTTGGCAATTCTGTTATTTCCACTTAATCAATCAGGAAAAAGAGGTTCAGTTAAGTGCTTCGCCTAAAAATGAATGGAATCGGGACTTGAATTTGATTCCATTCAATTTTAAAACTCATTCTCTTTTTCCTAAATATGTAGCCATTTACATTCTGTTGATTCATATACCCTATTCATGGAATGTTGTCTTTGTGGTCTTATATATCTGATGTCTGTAATGATTATCTTGCAGTACAAAATGATTTCATTATGGCTCACCAATAAAACAATCCAATCCTCCATATGAAATAATTTAAACTTACTTTTAGTTGGTTCTTTCTTAAAATTAAATTTGAGACCATCAGGAGGGTCTCAGTGTGAGAATAAAATCAAAGAAGAGTGATGTTAATGTAATCCACATTAACAGCAAGCATAATTATTATGATCCATTGTAAAAATATGTGTAAACCTTGCATATGAGTGGTTTTCATTAACAAAATATCATTGAATGATAATTATATAGTGATTTTACATTCACTATTAGAATTTATAAATATTATGTTATTTCACCCTTACAAAAGCTTTACAAGATAGGTTAGAGCAGTGTTTTTACAGACAGTCATGAAACCAGTGCTCAGGGAATTAACAGGATTAGACCAATATTACAGTGTTAGTAGGTGATAGAGCCGAATTTGAATCTAAGATGCCTGATTGTAGGTACCCTACTGGGCATCCCTATTACTCAGCCCAAGTACTTTCAGCATGAAATCAGAAGAGCTTTACAATTCAGTCACACCCAACTTAAACACTGATGCTTTGGTTTCCCCAACTGACATTTACTTTGAAAACAAATACAGAATAAATGGCATTTAAAATTAAAAGCCGTCCCTGTTTTTTATGCTGGACAAAGAGATCTAGAGTGTATTTGTGTATTTCAAATGAGACTGCAATCACATGTCCTCCATGTGGCCACTAACAGAAATACACAATGACATAAACTGGTAAAGTGGGAAGATTGTTTCGCTGTGTTTTACCCATCTCCATGAGAAATGTTGTGTCATCACCCAGACTGCAATTGCATCTTTTCCACTGATAGCCTTTCTGTGCATCTAGTAAGACCTTAGTAAAAAATAAAATCATGATAAGACAATAAAACACTATGTGTTATGTCCTCGATCCTGAAGAAACAGTGCTATGGTAAAGTATAAGCATGATTTGCTTGTCAGCACAACTTTGCTTATCAGAAAGATGTTTCAGACAGCTGGCTTAAAATGACTCATAAACTCTGACCATCCCCAAAGGGAAAAAAATCACTTTATCAAAATGACAAACAGACAGGCCATGTGCTCTTTTGCTCTATGATTTCTATGCCATGGCCCTCAGCTTCCTAATCAAAATCTCTTTGACTTATTGCCCTCTGTTCTGCAAACTCTGATTCTATTTATAACTACAGATTATCCACTCTAAGACACAGAGCTGATACAGATACCAAAAAATCATTAGATGAATCATTGATTGACAAGTTCTATAAATATCTGGAGCATGGGATAGAATATGAACTACAACAAAAGCAAAATCTTATTCTTATAATTTTTAAATTAGGTAGCAGAATACAGGAGTTAGTGCAGCTTCTCAGTCTGAATCCATTCTCTTCTCACTAGCTGTGACATTGGACAACTTAACGTCTCAATTCCTTCAGTTTTCTAATCTCTAGAATTAGATAATTAGGGTGTAAAAGCATTCAGAGTTTTTGGGAATTAAATAAAGTAAAATATTTTAATTGCTTATTAAATAAGCCATTAGTCAATGCTACCTATTATAATTACATAATTTGATATACACATAAATTCTGTGAAATTGACACATTCAGCAGTAGGCTCAATTCATATGTGAAAAAATATTCCCCAAATGGTCAAATGAAGGAAGGCTACTTTTAGCATGTCAGGGTGAGGAGACTGGCAAATCCTCTCCCCAAAAGCAATTACACACTTGGATAGAACTGCAAAAAATGACTCTATATGCTCTGGAATGCAGCTTAAAGCATACAGCGAACTAAGATGAGGTCTTTTGTTTTTTGTTTTCATGAGAAAGTACTAAATTTCAGACCATTCAAGAATAGTCTTGCCTGGAGCATTCCTGTCACTGTCTCTCAGTTAAGTTGGCATGGTGATTCTATCACAGAGGATAATCTAAGAAAATCAGCAGCTCTGAGGCTGGAAAAGGGATTAATTAATTTCTAGTAGAAGACAGGAATCCCATATCCAGCAGAGGAAGGGAAAGGCCTGAATATATACTAAACTAAGATTGCAGTCCCAGTTGAGGTGAGCAACAGGCTAACCAGGCATTTAACAGGAGGATCTGGGAGGTGAGGTGGCCAGAGACAGGCTTGATGTACTCTGAGTATGCTTGACTAAACACAGAGCCTGCACACATTTGCTTCAAAGGTTGGAGATAGCTCAACACATCTACATATTACTGGCTTGCAGGAGGCTGGACGAACATCCAAAAGATACATGGAGATTCCAGCAAAAAGTATATCAGGGCAGATTAAAAACTGGCTAACTTTGAGTTTACCATGCAGTCTACACACAGACATATGAATCAATCCTGTACTGCACAATACTGCAAGCAATGCCTCTTTAAATTTTTCTTCCAAGCCTCCTTGCTTTCCTCACTTAGTCCTGTCCCTGCAATGCAGACATACAGCTACTTCTAAGCTGCCATCCTTAAAATAATATTAATACAACCATAATAAATTGAGTATCAGCTGACATGCACTGTAAGAAAGACAGATGTAATTAATCTGGACATGATACTTAAAAAAAAACAAACAAGAACAATTGTCGGGAAAAATAAAAATCAGAAACCAGAGTGGTTGTGGTATCATCTAGAATGTCGCCTTCAGAGGCTTCTAGCAGCATTTCTTGAAAGGCAAGTTTACTAGCAATAAATTATATTAATCTTGGTTTATCTAGAAATGTCTTTTCTCACCATCATTTCTGAAGGATAGTTTTACTAGCTAAAGAATTCTTGCCCAATTTTTTCTTTTATTTCAGTCATTCATCCCATTGCTTACTGGCTTCCATTACATCAGATTAGAAGTCTGCCACTGAGGAATTATTTTTCCCTTTATGCCTAACTCAAAAGTCATGACGATTTTATCCTATGTTAGCTCAAAAAGTTTTATAGTTTTATTAAGGTTTTAGATTGACAATTATCTTTGTCTAAGTTTTTTATGTATTGCTATTTAAAAATGCCACAGGCTGGGTAACTTATAAAGAAATTACTTTTTTTTTTTAACCATTCTGGGACCAAGACATCCAAGGTCAAGGGGCCTACATCTGGTGAAGGTCTTCCTGCTGCTTCATTCCATGGTGGAAGGCAGAAGGGAAGAGCGCACAACAGAACAAGCCAGCAAGGGGAGTTCAAAGTTCCTTTTATAAGAAGGCCACTCTCTTAACAACTAACACAGTCCCATGATAATGATACTAATTCATTCACAAGGGCAGAGTCCTCATAACCTAATAACTTCTTATTAGGCCCTACTTTTCAGTACTTCTGTATTGGAGATTAAGTTTCTAACACATGAACTTTGGGGACACATTTAAGTCATAGCAGTATTCAGTTTGAGTTGCCTTTTGTATTTGTTGTTGATTTACAGACAGAATATTGTTTTTATTTTCTTTTTATATATTTTTCATCTAAGTATATCCAATTGATTCTACTCTATCTGTCAAAATAGCTATCTTTTCTCCATTAAAATACCTTTGTATCTGTGCAAAAAGTCAGTTGTCCATACAGATTTGGGACTATTTTTGGACTCTAAAGTGCACTTGAGCAAAATGTACATTCTGACATTATTGAGTGCTGTGTTCCAGAATATCCAAAAAATGTCAATTACTAAAATGAGTTTGATAATGTTGTTCTGGTTTTCTACATCTTTCTTTCCTTACATCCTTAGAAGATATTACCTCATATGTTCTTTCTTGCTTTGTTTCTTCAGTGTTGATTTTGGACTTTGTTTACCTCTAACTGCTTTTAATATTTCTACTTAACATGTTTCATTAATTTTTCAGAGAACTACTTGGTACTTCCAACATACCTGTAGATTTGTTTTAGTGTTTCAGAGACTATAAACATAGAGGTTAGAAATAAAAAATTGGCAGTGCAATTGAGTAGGTTCTTAGGGAAGCTTTTGCTTTTCCTAAATGATACTAGTATGAAAACAAAAACTTATGCTTTATCTTTCTTTGCTGGCGTTGTTTTTTCTTGTCTAATCTCTCAATGAAGATATAGTTATTCAAGGATCATTTTATCTTGTAGGAGTCCCCCATCTTGCACTGCCCAAAGCTTTATCTGTTGAGTTTTATGCAGCTGCCAGTATCAGACAACCCAGTTTCTTAAGTAGTAAATGCCCTTTAGAGCAGCTGATGCTTCAGTCACTACATAAGTCTAGTGGGGAGATAGCTAGGTATATGGATATACATTTTAATATACATAGGCATAAAAATGTGCACATACATACATATAGACATAAAATTACTATATTGGACAGAAGAGATTATCTTACCGTGTGTTATATGTATTGTTATGTATAATTGGTTTAACTCAAACTGACAAAAAACTCATGAATAAAATGTCTATTTCAGTAGTTACTTTTCTCATTGAAAGTTGGTTTAGGGTAAATATAGCTGCTCCACTGAATTTTTTGAAATGAAACTCTGGGAAATATAAAGTAAATAGATCATAGGCACTATAATAGTCAACTAAATCATTTATAATTTTTTTCAAAAAAATTTTTTTCGGAAATTGGCATTGACCAAATCATCTTCTTTTACTCTAGGAATGTTCTTAGTTCATTTTTTTCTCAGTAACTCCAAAACTTAACTTCTGGAGATTTTCTAAGTACAAAATTTCCTTCATATTATGTTGGTTTTTCTTTTACTTTTATAATTTATAATAGCTTTTTTTTTGTTCCTAGCACTTGTGAGAATTTTAGTCTTTTAATGATGGTCAATTTGTGAGAAACAAGTTTACTTCCTCATTCATTTGAGGTATCACTAAAGATTGTTCTCTCTTTGGAAAGAAAATGGTCATGCAAATTTCCATGTAGAGTGGCATTAAAGAAATCAGGAGCTGAAAAACAAACAACAACAAAAAAAGAACTCTCATGGAATAAGAATTAGAATAATCTAAAAAAACTATAAGAAATAGCTGATTACCAAAATATAAGATAAAATCATTCACATATTAGATGAAATAGAAGTATGTTTTATACTAAATGTTCTCCTTACTGTGGGCTGCTTTTACTGTAGGGTGGGACATTCTGTTATGCTGTGTTGGAGCTTACAGAGTGGAAAATTTGTACAGAATTACAAAGATATCTGTCTGATTTCTATTTGGTTTCAAGTCACCAATATATATCATAAAGCCTGAAAAAAATAATATTGTTAGACAGATTTTGTTAGTGATTATGTGGATCAAATGAGTTATTAACTACAAATTATTGGAAAGTAACTAATTGCCAGAGAGTGAATTTGTTGCTCAGCTTTTCAGGATTTGCAGTTTTAATACTCCTAGCATATTTAACAGATGAGTACTATTGTGAAGTCTATTAACTGTAATAATTAGGGCTTTCAGAAATAAAGTCAGTAATGGAAGGTTTTACAATTTATTAGTGCTGGAAGTAGGATCCATTCGACACTTAAGACTACTACAAACCACCACATGGGGCCCAAAGTTTTAGCTAAATTTTCCAACCAGGTGACTTGCTAAATATATTTTAAAACTTAAGACATACTGATCTCCCATGACAAATAATGATTTAATTATCATCCATATAAGTCTGTATCACCTTTAAACACATCATGCTGGATTTTAGTAACAATCAACTAATCCACTCCTACTGTATGCAAAGATGGAAACCACATATAGAATCATGCAACTTTTATTTTATAAATGATCTAAGAAATATTATGTTTTCAAATTTGAAGACTTTATATTTCACTTCCCTGCAGCAAATAATATGACAGAAATCCCTTTAATCAAAGTGCATTCGTTATTACAAAGTAAAACATGACTTTAATAAAAACATAAACTACATCTTCAAATATAAAATCTTTTTTCCAGCTGAAATTGATGATTTTAGAGAGGACAAAGGATACTTCTATGATAATAATTTTAAAATGGTGAGGAAATGCGTGCTCCAAAAGAAACTATGATCAGAATAAACAGTCAACTTACAAAATGGGATAAAATTATTGCAATCTATCAATCTGACACATCAAAATCACTGATTACTAAACAAATGCAAATAAAAACCAAACCACAGTGAGATACCATCTCACACCACTCAGATTGGCTATGAAGGAGAAAGAAAATTCTTGATGGACAAGCAATTGCTGAGAGATTTCATCACCACCAGGCATGCCTCATAAGGGCTCCTGAAAGAAGCACTAAACAAGGAAAGGAACAACTAGTACCAGCCACTCCAAAAACATACCAAATGGTAAAGACCATCAACACAATGAAGAAAATGTGTCAACTTCTGAGCAAAACATCCAGCTAGCATCAAAGTGGCAGGATCAAATTCACACATAACAATATTAACCTTAAATGTAAATGGACTAAATGCCCCAGTCAAAAGACACAGACAGGAAAATTGGATAAAAAGTCAAAACCCATCCGTGTGCTGTATTCAAGAAACACATCTCACATGCAAGAACACACATAAGCTAAAAGTCAAGGAATGAGGAAGATTTATCATGCCAATGGAGAGCACAAAAAGCAGAAATTGCAATCCTAGTCTCTGATATAAAATGGACTTTAAACCAACAAAGATCAAAAGAGACAAGGAAGGACATTACATAATGATAAAAGATCAATGCGTCAAGAAGAACTAATTATCCTAAATATATATGCACTCAATACAGGAGCACCCAGATACATAAAGCAAGTTCTTAATGACCTACAAAGAGACTTAGACTCCCACACAATTATAGTGGGAGACTTTAACACTCCACTGTCAATATTAGACAGATCAACAAAACAAAAAATTAATAAGAATATCCAGAACTTGAACTCAGATCTGAACCAAGTGGGCCTAATAAGCATCTTCAGAACACTCCACCCAAAATCCAGAGAATATACATTCCTCTCAGCACCACATGGTACCTACTCTAAAATTGACAACATAGTAGGAAGTAAATCACTCCACAGCAAATGCAAAAGAATAGAAATCATAACAAACAGTCTCTCAGACCACAGTGCAATCAAATTACAACTCAGAATTAAGAAACTAACTCAGAATCTCACAACTGTATGGAAACCGAACAACTGGCTCCTGAATGTCGACTGGATAAACAATGAAATGAAGGCAGAAATAAAGATACTATTTGAAACCAACAAGAATGAAGACACAACATACCAGAATCTTTGGGACACATTTAAAGCAGTGTCTAGAGGGAAATTTATAGCAGTAAGTGCCCACCAGAGAAGTGAGGAAATATCTAAAATTGACACCCTATCATCAAAATTGAAAGAGCTAGAGGAGCAAGATAAAAAAAATCTCAAAAGCTAGCAAAAGACAAGAAATAACTAAGATCACAGCAGACTGAAGGAGGGAGATAGAGACACAAAAAATCCTTAAAAAATCAGTAAATCCAGGGGCTTTTTTTTTTCTTCAAAAGATAAATTAAATAGACCACTAGCCAGTTTAATAATAAAGAAAAGGGAAACGAATCAAATAGATGCAATAAAAAAAAAACAATAAAGGGGATATCATCACTGACTCCACAGAAATACAAACTACAATCAGAGAGTACTACAAACAACTCTATGCACATAAACAAGTAAACATGGAAGAAATGGATACATTCCTGGACATTTGCACCCTCCCAAGCCTAAACCAGGAAGAAGTTGAAACCTTGAACAGATCAATAATGAGAGCTGAAGTTGAGGTAACAATTAATAGCCTACCAACCAAATAAAGTCCAGGTCGAGACGGGTTCACACCTGAATTCTACCAGACATACAAAAAGGAGATGGTATGATTCCTTCTGAAGCTATTCCAAACAATACAAAAAGAGGGAATCTTTCCCAAATCACTTTATGAGACCAACATAATCCTGATACCAAAACCTGGCAGAGACTCAACAAAAAAAGAAAACTTCAGGCAAATATCCGTGATGAACACAGATGCAAAAATCATCAATAATATACTGGCAAACCAACTGCAACAGAACATCAGAAAGCTTATCCATCACAATCAAGTAGGCTTCATTACGGACATGCAAGGCTGGTTCAACATATGCAAGTCTATAAACCTAATCCACCACATAAACAGAACCAAAGACAAAAACCACATGATTATCTCAATAGATGCAGAGAAGGCCTTTGACAAAATTCAACAGCTCTTCATGCTAAAAATTCACAATAAACTAGGTATTGAAGGAACACACCTCAAAATAATAAATGCTATTTATGACAAACCTACAGCCAATATCATACTTAATGGGAAAAAACTAGAAGCACTCCCTCTGAAATCTGACACTAGACAAGGATGCCCTCTATCACCACTCCTATTCAATATAGTATTGGACGTTCTACCCAGAGCATAGGCAAGAAAAAAATAAATAAATAAAAGGTATTCAATTAGGAAAAGAGGAAGTCAAATTGTCTCTATATGCAGACGACATGATTGTATATTTAGAAGACCCTACCATTTCAGCCCCAAATCTCCTGAAACTGATAAGCAACTTCAGTAAAGTTTCAGGATACAAAATCATTGTGCAGAAATCACAAGCATTTCTATACACCAATGACAGACTAACAGAGCCAAATCATGATTGAACTCTCATTCACAATTGCTACAAAGAGAATAAAATATCTATGAATACAACTAACAAAGGATGTAAAGGACCTCTTCAAGGAAAGCAACAAACTACTGCTCAAGGAAATAAGAGGGGACACAAACAAATGGAGAAACATTCCATGCTTATAGTTAGGAAGAATCAATATCATGAAAATGTCCATACTGTCCAATGTTATTTGTAGGATCAATGCTATCCCCATCAAGCTACCAATGACCTTACTCACAGAACTGGACAAAAAACATCTTAAATTTCATATGGAACCAAAAGAGAGCTCACATAGCCAAGACAATCCTAAGCAAAAAGAGCAAATTTGGAGCCATTATGCCACCTGATTTCAAACTATACTATAAAGCTACAGTAATCAAAACAGCATTGTACTGGTACCAAGACAGAGATATAGACCAATGGAACAGAACAGAGGCCTTGGAGGCAACGCCACACATCTACAACCATCTGATCTTTGACAAACCTGACAAAAACAAGCAATGGGGAAAGGATTCCTTGTTCAATAAATGGTGTTGAGAAAACTGGCTAGCCATGTGCAGAAAGCAAAAACTGGACCCCTTCCTGACACCTTACACTAAAATTAACTACAGATGGATTAAAGAATTAAACATAAGACCTAACACCATAAAAACCCTAGAAGAAAACCTAGGCAAAACCATTCAGGACATAGGCATAGGCAAGGACTTCACGACTAAAACACCAAAAGCACAGCAACAAGAGCCAAAATAGAGAAATGGGACCTAGTTAAACTCCAGAGCATCTGTACAGCAAAAGAAACAATCATTAGAGTGAACTGGCAACCAACAGAATGGGAAAAATTTTTACCATCTACCCATCTGACAAAGGGCTAATATCCAGAATTCACAAAGAACTAAAACAGATTTACAAGTAAAAAACAAACCCATCCAAAAGTGGGAAAAGGATACGAACAGAGACTTTTCAACAGAAGACATATATGAGGCCAACAAACATATGAAAAAATGATCATCATTACTGATTATTAGAGAAATGCAAATCAAAATTGGACTGAGATATCACCTCACATTAGTTAGAATGATTATCATTAAAAAATCTGGAGACAACAGATGCTGGTGAGGATATAGAGAAATAGGAACACTTTTACACTGTTGGTGGGAGTGTAAACTAGTTTAGCCATTGTGGAAGACAGTGTGGTGCTTCCTCAAGAACGTAGAAATAGAAATTCCATTTGACCCAGCAATCCCATTACTGGATATATACCCAAAGGATTATAAATCATTCTATTATTATGACACATGCACACATATGTTCATAGTGGCACTGTTTACAATAGTAAAGACCTGGAACCAACCCAAATGCCCATGGATGATAGAATGGACAAGGAAAAGGTGGCACATATATAGCATAGAATACTATGCAGCCATAAAAAATGATGAATTTGTGTCCTTTGTTGGGACATGAATGAAACTGGAAATCATCATTCTCAGCGAACTGACACAAGAACAGAAAATCAAACACTGCATGTTCTCACTCATAGGCAGATGTTGAACAATAGGAACACATGGACACAAGATGGGGAGCATCACACACTAGGGTCTGTTGAGGGGTAAAGGAGGGACAGTGGGGGGGTGTGGAGGTCGAGGAGGGATACCATGGGGAGAAATGCCAGATGTAGGTGACGGCGGGATGGAGGCAGCAAACCACATTGCCATGTGTGTACCTATGCAGCAACCTGCATGATCTGTGTGTGTACCCCCAAACCTAAAGTACAATTAATAAAAAAAAAAAGTCAAAAACAGCAGATACTGATGAGGTTGTGGAGAAAAAGGAATGCTTTTACACTGTTGGGGGGAATATAAATTAGTTCAACCATTGTGGAAGACAGTGTGGCGATTCCTCAAAGACCTAGAGTCAAGAAATCCCATTTGACCCAGCAATCCCATTACTGGATATACACCCAGAGAAATATAAATCACTGTGTTATAAAGTTATGTGCATGTGTATGTCCACTGCAGCACTATTCATAAGAGCAAAGACATGGAATCAACCTAAATGCCCATCAGTGAAAGATTGGATAAAGAAAATGTGGTACATACACACCATAGAATACCATGCAGCCATAAAATGGAATGCAATCATGTATTTTGCAGGGACATGGATGAAGCTGGAAGCAATTACCCTCAGCAAACTAATCAGGAACAGAAAGCCAAATACTGCATGTTCTCACTTATAAGTGGGACATAAATGATGAGAACATATGGACACATGGGGAACAACAAACACTGGGGCCTGTTGGGGGGCGGGGATTGGGAGGAGGGAGAATATCGGGAAGAATAGCTAATGGATGCTAGGTGATTGGGTGATCTGTGCAGCCAACCACCACGGTACATATAACCATTGACTTAAAATAAAATTTGGAATTCAAAAAAATAAAAAATAAAAATAAAATGAATAAAATAAAAAGAAAAAAGAAATGCATCCTTCAAAGCCTTCAGGTACATGCCTCTGAGGTATATAGGGCACACCAGTTTCAATAAACCAAATGGCTTTCTATGGATTATTTTGTTCATTCCTCCAATTTTAAACTTCCCTTAGTGCTTGCAGCAGTTTACTATCAGTATTATCAGTGTGGGTGCCTATTTTTATAATCTTGCTCTTTCTTAAAAGTGCATTTTATAGAGCTGTGCTAACTCTCTGCCTTTGCGATATATTGCCTAAAACTCTCAAACAATCTCTTTCACATCTTTGGCTCCCTTGTTTGCACTTATCATTGAGTTACTGATAAATTTTATCAAGGTAAATGGAATTTTTATCATTTTATCATATTTAATTTTCTTCTGAGGTACTGTTTTCTGGTTAACAACATTTTCTTGCTCTCTGATAAAGTGTCTCTTTAATCTTCTGAATGCTGCAATTATAGAACTGTCTTCTAAAAACATTGTGAAATTAGCAAACAAAAACTTTTCCTGTATTCAATTTAAATGCCTTCCCCATAAACTATGTTTTCAGCAATTATTAACCCCAGCTACATATAAAAAAGTGTGCTGAGATTCTACTTTAGAACTGAGTATATGGAATACTAAAAAGTTTTACAGAAGAATCAAATATACTTGCAATATATATAATAAATTCATTTCTGAAGTGTAACCCTATCATATGTTTTCTTATTTATTTCAATAATATCTTTCATTTGTATGTGGTCTTTGAAAGAATGACTTAATTTAAGTATGTTTATATATTTGTATATATATGTAAATAAACACAACATTATTAAACAGTTATAGGAAGTTGAGCTGACCTTTCTTTTTTTTTTTTTTTTTTTTTGAGAAAGAGTTTATTTCTTGTTGTTCAGGCTGGAGTGCAATGGTGCAATCTTGTCTCACTGCAACCACTGCCTCAGCCTCCCAAGTACCTGAGATTACAGGCAAGCACCACCATGCCTGGCTAATTGTGTATTTTTAGTAGAGACAGGGTTTCTCCATGCTGGTCAGGCTGGTCTCCAACTCTGGACTCAGGTGATCTGCCCCCCTCGGCCTCCCAAAGTGCTGAGATTACAGGTGTGAGCCACCGTGCCTGGCAGAGTTGACCTTTTTTTCTGGCTTCAAATACCTTTCTGACCAACAATGCAAATTTGCACAGAGAAAATTAATTTCAAGTCATGATAACTGAAGTCTTGTAATGTGTTTTGTCTTTTGAAAATATGCACACACACTGACTTTGTATTTTGCCTTAATTAAATCTAGTAATTGACAATTTTAAAAGAGTATAAGAATGAGAAAATTCTGGAATTATCACCAAAATTTAAAATGGATAAAAATTCTTTCTCTGTTTTCTGGATTGTCTTGAATTATCTTCATAGAGCTATTATTTTAAAACTTCTTTTTATCTCTATTCCTTGCTTTCACACTTTCCTTTTAGCTGCTCAAAGATTGGAGTCCAGCTAAAAACATTCGTAATTCTGGATTAACGTTAACTTTGTAGTGAAAAATAATAGAAGTGGAGAAAACTAAAAGCAATAGATCATATGAAAATCTGTATTTTTGTAGGAAATTCAAATGTATTCTAATGGTCTTGTGATCACTTTATATATTACTAGAGGAGATATCAGTGAACCAAAAAAAATCTATATCCCAAGTGTCATAGGCTGTAGAAGAAAATAGTTAACCTTGTGAAAAAATGAATAATAATAAGAATGTATGATTCTTAAACACCTAATTACTTCATATGCTTATGCATGCAACAAATATTTCATATTTTATACACACACACAAAAGCACTATGCAAAATAACTCACATTTTGGTCTTTAAGAGATTATCATATTTACATATGCAACAAGTCACATAAGAAAGATGTGAAAATTGACTTTTCACTTTAATTTTGAAATATATGAGAGACCTCTGCCTTCTAGGAATGGAGTAAATTTTCTGGGTTCTAGAAATGGAGAAGTAGCTAGGCCAGACTTATTAAAAGAAAAAAATTATACAATTTCAACAAAATATAAGAAGTAGCTATTTGAAGATACTGAAAACAGACCAAAATTTGGGAGAAATTAGAGGAACATACATCCGAAAAGATAAACTGTCATATTTCAATTCTGCTAGAATAGCAATGAGATGCTATTTATTAGTTTGAAGTTGGAAAGTGTTAAATTTGAAAGAATAACCAGCAGGAAAGAATGGGAGGGTGAGGATATTCAGGAGGAAGAGCCATAAAAGACCAAAAATCTACATTTAAAATCCACCCAAAACATTGAATGAATATTAATCTATGTATGAAAAGGTGAGTCCCTAAAGACGTCTGAGGTGGGTGTATCACCTGAGGCCATGAGTTTGAGACCACCCTGGCCAACATGGTGAAATCTCATCTCTACTAAAAATACAAAAATTAGCTGGGCATGGTGGTAGACACCTGTAGTCCCAGCTACTCGGGAGGCCGAAGCAGAAGAATCACTTGAACTCAGGAGGCGGAAATTGCAGTGAGCCCAAATCACACCACTGCACTCCAGCCTGGTTGAAAAAAAAAAAAGAAAATACATGGGAGTGTAGCAGTGGTAATGTGGTAATGTAAAGAAAGTAGAAGGCACAGAACAGGACTTTGGAGAAAAGGATTAAAGTCTCAGTAATATTGCTGAGTTAGTTGTATGCTCTGAAAGGTTTCATTTGTTTTTTTCTGTAAATCAAATAGGATAAAACAGGTTGAAAATGTTGAGATGTGATATAAAATGAGAAGCATTGTAAGTTTTGTAAGCATTTTATCTTAACTTATAAAAGTACTGTTTTTTTTTTTTTTTTTGAGAAAGGGTCTTGCTCTGTCCCCCAGGCTGGAGTACAGTGGTATAATCTTGGTTCACTGCAACCTCTGCCTCCCAGGTTCAAGCAATTCTCCTGCCTCAGCCTCCCAAGTAGCTGGGATAACAGGCATGTGCCACCACACTCAGCTAATTTTTGTATTTTTAGTAGAAACGAGGTTTTGCCATGTTAGCAAGGCTAGTCTTGAACTCCCTGCCTCAAGTGATCCACCTGCCTTGGCCTCCCAAAGTGCTGGGATTTCAGGCATGAGCCACCTTGCCCAGCAAAAGTCATTTGTTTTAACTACTCACACGATCATTGTTTTCTTCAGCTACCATTTAACTTAGAGAATGTGACACATAATCTCTCTGTAACTGGATTAAAATTGGGGAAAATAAAATAACAGTGTGTTCTCTGTTTTTTCCAAAGCAGACAGATATCCCAATAAACAAAGTTTCCTATTCATGTTCTCAAGTGAAATGCTGGAAATTTACAATAAATATTGGATGGTGAAATAACAATTTCCACCAACCAGTATTTATCAAATGTTTTCAAAATTTTATATCCTTCATGATTTTCTGTATATTTGTTCTATCATTTACTGGAATACAAGTTGGTAGATACAGCAGGGTGTTGAAATCTTTCTATAACTACAAATTTGTCTTTTTCTCCTTGAAATGTTAAGGGTTTTTAAAAGCTCTGTTATTAGGTGCAGAATGTTCAGGATGGTGATGTCCTCTTGAAAAATTGATACCTTTCTTATTATAAAATGATTGTCTCTGATACCATTTTTTGCTTTAAAGTATACTTTATCTTTCACTTTCTTTTAATTAATTTTAGTAAGATATAGCTATTTATGTCCTTTTACTTTTAACTAATTTGTGTCTTTACAAGAAAATGTTTCTCATAGGCAGCATATAGATGGGTCTATCTAATCTGTAAACCTCTCACTTTTAATTGGAGTACTTAGATGATTTATATTTAATGGTTATTATTATGGCTAGGCTTAAATCTATCTTCTCATTATTTTCTTCTATATGTCTTATATGTTATTTGTTTTCATGGTGCTTTTTTTTTTCTTCTAGAGAAAAATTTAAATTTATGTATTTTTATCTCCATTGTTGATTTAGCTACAACTCTTCCTTTTGCAAAGCTAGCAGTTGTTAAGTTTATAGTACATATTTGTACCCTTCACAGACTGTCTTCAAATGATACTATACTTCTTCTTGCATAGTATAAGAATCTTACACTGAAGAGTTTCCTGTCTAAATTCCCACTTTCATGTTATTGTTGTCATTCATTTTACTTTTATATAGTATAAAAACTGCAAAGCATTGTTACTTAGTTTAAAATTTTGTTATTTACTTTGTAATGAAATGTACATAAGAAGAAAATCAATCATATATTTTTCTTGTTACTATATCCATTGTTCCTTATTCTTTTTGCATTTCCATATTTTCACTAAATATCTTTTATTTTTCTGTCCAAAGGACTTCCTTTAATGTCTCTTGTAAGGCTGATTTGTTAAAAAATAGTATTTTTCAGTGTTTCTAAGTCTGATAAATTCTTGATTTCCTGTTTGTTGTTGAAATATATGTTAACTCTTTTAAAATTTCTAATTGCTAGATACATTGCTTCAGTACTTTAAACAAAATCCTCTACTATCGTCTTGCTTAGACTGATTATGATAATAAATCCTGTTATTTTTGTCTTTTCTTCCCTCTATACTTAACTCACCATTTTATTAAAATTTAAAAAATTCTTAAAGTTTTTATCACTAATTTGAGTAATTTGGTTTTGGAATGCTTTGATACAGTTTTTGTTTGTTTTTCTGTTCCTTCTGCTTAGGGTTCATAGAGCTTTTCTGAAAAATTGGAGATATTATTTCTTCAAATATTTCACTGCTCCTTTCTTCTCTTTGGAGACTACAATTCTATATATAATGTGTCTTAAAGTTCCCTCACAGCTCACTGGTACATTTTCTCTTTTTAAAATTGTTTTTCTCTTTTTGTTACATTTTGTACAGTATCTGTTGCTATGTATTCAAGTTTACTAATCTCTATTGCCTGGGCTGGCGTGCAAGGAAACTCCTGGGCTCAAGCAATCCTCTTGCATGAGCTTCCCAAGCAACTAGGACCACAGGTGCACACCACCACTCCTGGGTATTTTTAAATTTTTTATTTATTGTGGAGAAGGGGTCTCACTATGTTGCCCAGGCTAGTCTCAAACTTCTGGCCTCAAGGAATTCTCTCACCTCAGCCTCTACAGTGTTGAGATTACAGGCATAAGGCATTATACCCAACTTGTTTTTAACACGTGTTTACTCTAGTGCTAATAACTCCCCAGTACTGAGACAAGACCTTTATGAGTACCCCACCCTCTAACTCATAAAGATTTTACTAAGTCGTGGGAATAGGCAGTATTCTAGTCTTGTGTGGTGAGGTGTTGACTACTCTTTATTTTCTACCATACTTTCATTTAGTAAATTTGTTTTTACTTTTTTTCTTTGTATCCTTCATTCATTTGCTTCTCTTTTCTTCTCCTTTTCTTAATACTGCTTAAACCCCTTCATTCCTTCCATTTCTCTATTTTTTTCCTTGTATTCTTGAGATAAGTGAAAGTGCCTTATCTGTAGACAGCACTGTGCTCAGATCTGTGAGAGATAGTTGAAAGTATATAATATGGCCTTTGCAACATTCTATTTAGAGAAATAGAGCATGACAATTATGCCTGCATTGCCAAATGTATTTTAAACATTAAAAGTACTGAAGGTATTGCTTATAGATGGACGTATATTAAGATTAGGTCATAAAAAGAAATCAAGTTGGCATTTGAGGTCAGTGTACCTCTCCAAAGTGAAGTCCCAGACACCAGGATAGGACACAAGAAGGAAGAGCAGTAGGGGCAGAGTGTATGTAAGTGAGATTTGTGAGTCATGTTTAAACAGTCTAAATAAGCTATGCTAAAGAGACTTTTTTCTAGTTTTTCAAATAATTAGTACTCACTAAATGATTTTGTATATGAATGTGTTAGAAACAAAGTTTGTTCCCCACCAAAATAAAGTCTTTGGGGGAAACACTACTCTTGATGCTTCACTATTCAAATTCCACAAAAGGTACCCACCAATTTACATTTATAGCTGAGAAACTGTGGTGGCGCATCTAGAAATTACTTAATGATTAAAAGTAGTCCCTTAAGTAGAATTCAAGCATCCTTAGTTACCCGCCTGTAATCCTGGACTCAGGGAAAAATATTTGAGTTTCTTTAAATATTCTTCTCTTTTTCCTAGAGACTGACTGTCATGCCAAAGTCTAGTTTGACAGCAAGTTTTGACCCTTTTTTCTGATCATCATCTACATGCTTACTCTTAAGCCAGTATCTATTTCTATTTAAGTGCCCTGTCTGAGAAAAGATCCCATTATTTAAATATACCCACATGAGCCGAATCTAGATCTTACGAAACAGGGGTAACCAAAGCTGCAGCTACACTTAACTCTAGCTTGGCCAAAGTAGTTAATTTCCTTAAAGCTTCAGAAAAATTACTTTTGCAAATAAATTTTATTGGAAATAAAAATACGTTTTTATAACAAATACTGTTCAGTTCTTTCTTATTTTTAATAATCAGATGTTACATATTTGTGCTATAAGCCCAGAATGAGAAAGTTGTACCAAATGTGTCAATATTGAATAACTGTTTTCCTGATCAATTGCCAGTAATACGAATACATTTTATTATTTAAAATATGTGGGAGGTATTTTGAATATCACAAGCCTGAACTAAAATCTGCTTTCTCATAGCATACATCTTTAATTTCTCAATTCTTTTTTCTTTTGAAATATACCTAGAATTGACTTTAAACATTAGAAATACATGGATATCTTAAAAAATCAAATCTATTTATCATTTGCTTTATTAAAGTTTCTGAGAGTTTCTTCTTGTCTTAATTTTTTGTTTTTAAATTTCAAATTTTATTTTAGATGCAGGGGTACATGTCAAGGTCTCTTACCTGGGCATGTTGTATAATGCTGAGGCTTGGGGTATGGGTTCCATCACCCTGGGTAATAAGCAGTACTTATTAGGTAGTTTTTCAGCTCACCATCCCCTACTAGACCCTCTAGTAGTCCTGTGTGTCTACTTTCTCCATGTTTATGTCCATGTGTGTTCCATGTTTGGCTTTCACTTATGAGTGAGAACATGCAGGGTTTGATTTTCTATTCCTGAGTTCATTCGCATAGGTTTATGGCCTCCAGCTCCATCCATTTTGCTGCATTTTATCTTAGGCTGCCAGTAGTTTATGCCATCTTACATTCTCTACCATTACTCTTTTAATTGATATTACATTTGAAATATTTACAAATCGTGAGAAAGGTAATTTGCTAAAATATCTTTTTAGTTTAACTTTGTAAAATGAGAAGTGATGAGTGACCCATTAAAAAATATTTACAGAATTGCAACCAGGGCTTTATCAATGTGCTATTTTATGTGGATATAAAATTATCTTGTCCCACCAGGTTAATCTTGGTGGAAAAACTTTAAATAAAATTAGACATGGGTACCATGTATTGAAGACATACCACATGGCATCATCTGTACTACTTGCTTTATATATGTAATCTCACGTATTCATTTCTAATGGCATTCATAAATTTGACCTGTTCATTATCAATGTTTATGTGTGGCAGAAAAACACACATTCTTAGAGATAAGGCTAGGTGTTATATCTGAGGTGTCACAAAAAGTAATTTAATCTTTTAAAATATTTTTCTAAGGAATGTATCTATGCTACTTCTCCCCTTCCCCACTATGTTTATTTTGTTGAACTCTTGAAAAAGATGTAGTTAAATTCTCACAAAAACCCTATAAATTTGAGATTATAAACCTAAATTTAAAAACTAGGAAGTGGTATAACTGGTATTTTAATCCATAACACTATGATCAATTTGTGCACTTCCAATGTACAAGTTAACTTTCTATGAATTACTTTGAATCATTAGTTATTTTTGCATGAGTCCCACTGTCATCCCCATTCTCACATTTATTAATACTATTCAGGTCTCTGTCTCATAGTCTTTGTATGTATAGTTGCATAGTATAGGGCTTTATACAGAATGGAATCTCATTACCTGTTTGTGGTTCCTTACCACAATGATTCTAAGGCAGGGCAAGGAGAATCCATTAGAATTACATGGGAAGTTTTTCTAAACTTCACACACAGCCCTAACGGATCCTAGTTGTCCCTTCTGTAGTAAGCCAATAGTAATCATAGGAATATGTAATATCCTTCAAGAATATTGGGCTGTACTTTGGAAAAAATAACTTGGGGCTCTAGCTGCATCATCTTTTTCAGAGCAACCATCGTCATGCTACTGAAATATCTTCTGTGGGACAATGCCAAACCACAAACTCCTAACAGTTTGTAATGAATACAAACATTGAGAGAAAATACTTAAAAATTTAACATATCAACAGGCTTGTATGTTCCATTTTTCTTTGTGTTTTATTTTACTGTTTTTTAATTACATTTTTAAATTCAATCCACATAGAATGAACTATAAATTAAAAATAAACAACAAACACTCACCTTTCACTACAGATAGTTTGAGGAAAACTAAGCAGTAGCATTTTTTTGGCATTCAGAATTATTCTTCTCTTATTGATGTTCCTGATGCAGTGTAGATGAGCCCCAAAATTGGGGGTTAGCATGGGTGGGTTCTTGGCTTTGCTCAGGAAAGAATTCATGAGCAAAGAATTAGTGAGCTAGCCATGGAAGAAAGCAAGTTAGTAGAAGCAGCAGTGTATAGCTCAGTGACTGCTCCTTGTGGATCGGGGCTAAACCATAGGCAGAGCACCCAGAGTGGCAGCATAGGGACTCTTGGCTGGCCGTATTTATACCTACTTTTAATTACATGCAAATTAAGGGGAGAGTTATTCCAAAATGTCTAGAAAAGAGGCATGGAGTTTCAGGTGTTGCCATAGCATTTGTACACTGTTATGGCGCTGGTGGGAGTGCTTTATGCTGATGAGCAGCTAAGGCGACTAGAGGTCGCCTTTGGCATCAATCACTAGTTCCAGCTGGCTTCTTCCTTTCATCCCGTCAGGACCTGGAAGTAAGTATTGCCAGTCTCCTATCTCATTCCTATGATTGGTTATCACATAGCATATGCCTAGTATATTCTTAGAAAGTTTCCCAGAACATGGAGATGCCTTACAGAATAGATTTGACTATTAATATGTACTTAGTCATGGTGTATTTTATTTTGTTAGTGAAATATCTGGAAGGGCATTAGACAGAGAAAAGTGTGGAATGAAAATTGCTGATGTGGTTTGGAGGTGTGTCCCCACCCATATCTCATGTTGAATTGTAATCCCCAGGTGGGGTCTAGTGGGAGGGATTAGACCCTGAGAGCACAGTTCTTATTAATGGTTTAGTATTTGCCCCCTTGATACTGTAGAGTGAGCGAGTTCTCATGAGCTCTGGCCGTTTAAAGGTGTTTAGCACCACCCTGTTTGTTTTCTTTTCCTTCCACTGTGACCATGTAAGAAGTGCCTGCTTCTCCTTCACCTTCCTCCGTGATTGGAAGTTTCCTGAGGCTTCCCCAGAAGTCGTTGTGCTTCCTGTACTTATAAAAACTAGAAGTTCAATTGACTCACAGCCTGAAGAACCGTGAGTCAATTAAACTTCTAGTTTTTATAAATTACTCAGTTTCAGGTATTTCTTTATAGTAATGTAAGAGTGAACTTACACAACTTCCAACAACCATGCCCTGAAGTCCACCCTGTTCAGAAGCCTTTTCTCTCTTTGATCCTTATTATCACTAGGCGTACTACTTGGAAAGGAGGGATGAATCTGTGCCACAGTGGAATCCTAAGTTTTTTGACATCCTGGCTCACATCTTCCAACTTTCAATATTAACCACTGTTGGCAATGGAAATAAAGGCAACTAGGTTCCCTAAGAGAGTTGGGAGTTAAAGGAGAGGCAGAAAGAGGTACATTCTAATGGTGTAACATGCTTTCTTTTCCATAATAAAGTATAATAGTGATGTAATAGCTGTGTAATTACACGCATATATTAAAGCACTCTATTCCATGTTTCTAAGACGTAGATCAGCTGATCTTTCTGCTTTCTGAAAACTGAATTAAACAAGTACTTCCTGGTCTATAATATTAAAAACCTTTTAATATAACATAAGCTAATACAAGATATCAAAGAAAGATATTAGGCAAAGAGAGTTAAATAATTTACAAGTTTTTCTTCCATCTATTCTGAACATAAATGGTGAAGGCCAGATGTGGAGAAAAGAAACAAAGTGGAAGATAGAATGTTGCTGTTAAAAGACTGTAGTACAAAAACAAAAACCACAAACAAAAACAAAGATCAATAGCTAACAGTCTATTTTCCTTTTTAAAAAGGTAGCAAAATGCACTCAAGAAATACTTTCCTGGTGTATGTGCCTTATAGAGATTGTTTCCATTTCTCTGTCCCAGGAAACATAAACAGCACATCTTTATAGAGGGCAGTGTATGTCCATAAAACAAATGCTGCCAAGCAGAACGTTAAGGAGAATCTGTTTAAATATCTGCCAGAAAGATAATTTAGGTTAGGCTTTCTGTTTTAATAAAAGTACATGAAGCATAACGGTAACAATCTCTACTCTCTTTTAAAGCAAAAGGAAAGAAAAGCCTTACACTAAAACCCTTTAAATATATCAGAATTAATTGTAAACTATGAAATATGCCCTAGTTCTTGCTCTGATTGGATTCCAGAAAAAGAAAGAGAATTAAAAAAGGAAGAAGTGCTGTAAACTAAGTCACAATGCGGTGACATATTGATTTGGAACCAAAGATCCATTTCCAACAAACGTCATTTAAATCACTGGGCTATTCAACAAGGGCTGCCTTAAATGGGTTACCTTACATGAACCTCAAATTATTTATTGTCAAGAAAAGCAGACAAACACCTACATAGAAGGATTTCTGATTTTTTTTTTTGAGCTTAACACAGCAATTGAGAGACAATGGACAAATATATATATATATATATATATATATATATAAAGATAAAACCAATGTTGCATGGCAACAGAGAGTTTAGAGAATAGCCCTTCACTTCTTTCAGCCACCGATATTCCCAGAGGCAAAACAGAAGCACAGAACTGTTTTGCATATAGATTTCAATACCACACAGACTTCTGCTAAAACCATATGTCCTACCCAAAGAATCATGCCACCAAATTAGGGAAACCTTGCCTTTTGCGCAGGAAACAACCACACTTACAGATGTAATGACAGTTTGGGAGGCAGATTCACATATCTATTTTGAAAACACTCATAAGAACAGTCCCATAGAAATAAGTATATGCACAAAAGTCTTGCACTCTTATTTGTAGATCACTCTAGTTATAGAAATTGAGGACGTCTGGTGTATTATTTATTGCTGTATAACAAATTACCCAAAAATAAGCAGATGAAAACAAACAAAATAATATTATTTCACAGAGTTTCTTAGACTCAGGAATCTGAGACCAGCTTAACTGAGTACCTGTGACTCAGCTTCGATCCTGTGCTTGGAGTTAAGCTGCTGATTGAGGCTGCTGTCTTATCTGGAAGTGCCACTTCCAAGCTCACTCATCTGTCCATTGGCAGAAGACTATTTCCTCACCATGAAGGGCTCTCCACATGCTGCTTATGATGTAGTTTTACTGGAGAATATGAACCAACAGTGAGAGGAAGAAAGAGTGAGAGAGAGCGAGAGGGAGAGAGAGAAACACACAGAGAAAGAGAGAGAAAGAGAGAGAGAGAGAGAGAGAGAGACTGACACCACAGTGGCGGGGAGGGGTTGCCTAGGAAGCAGGTCTGAAAGGCTGGTTACCAGTCTACCCTCTGGCTCCAAAAGATCCAAGTTTCTCCCACACGCAAAATACAGTCATATCCTGCCATGCCTCCCAATCCCTCACCAAATCTTACCCCATTACCATGTCAGAAAAATCTGCAGTGTCCTCCTATCTAAATCAAGTCCAGATGAGGGTACATCTCCCACGTGTAGCTTCTTATGTGCTGCTCCCTAAATAGAGTTCCTCCTGCAAGTCTGTGAAATACACATGGTATCTGCCCCTACACACCCAACAAAAAAATGGTGTTAACTACTACAGACTCCAGTTTCAAAAGGGAGAGAATGAGAAGCACAGAGTCATGGATCCATAGCAATTCTGAAATGTATCCAGGCATATGTAGGAAGTTCCTTGGTTAGGACTCAGTCTTATTACTCCTGGAAATGATTCTCCAGAACTTTCAACTCCACCCTCAGAGGTTTTGGTTCATCCTGGTAAGCAATTGCTTCTGATGTCTAAGTCACCTTTCCTTTGCCACAAAATGCAGCCCAGGCTTTTAAGAATGAGAAGCGCTTTAGCCTGTTTCTGGCTTGTCAAAATTTAGGGTTCCAAAAGTTTCTTTTCATTTTGTACTGTTTCTGTCACTTTTTCTTCTGTCTATGTTTCTGCATCTATGATTTTTCTTAAAGATTTGATGCAGGACCTATGAATACTAATAGGATCATTTCATTAGACAAAAGCCATATCCACAAATGTCTTCAGGATAATAACTTCTCTACCTTATCCCTTTGCTATGGAACACATCCTTAAGTCTCTTAGGAGCTTTATCATTTGATTGAGAGACTGAATTACACCCTTAGAGAAAGTTTTGTAAGGATACAGAAAGTCTAAATAAAACTGTCATAAAATTGGCTCAGTTGACAGTATAGAATCCTCCAGCCAACAACCACAACCAAAGAATGTGCATGCCACTCAAAGACAAATGGAAAAATCATTAAGGCAAACTGGACAATAAAGAAAACCCCAATAAACTTAGAAGTAAAAACATACAAAGTAGGGTCTTCCACATCAGCGCATAAGTATACTTTTCACTTTTCTTCTTGCTAATTACAGTTAAAAATCATAGAGATTATATATAAAGCAAAACAAGAAGATGATGGTAGGTGAAAAGAAGATACACCGGCTAAGAACATTAGATAGAAGGAACAGATGGTAGATTTTCTTCATTTTCTTTTGTTTCATTTATCATAGACTCAGTGCTGTTAAAGTCACTAAACCCCAAATGTCAATGAATGAGAGTAAAAAGCCTCAGGAAAATCCCATTCTGTCCATCCAAAGATCAGAAAAGGGCAGCCTAGCCATAGGGAAAATATGTAGACCATAATTGCCGTATTTCAACCTTACCACAGGAAAAGAAACTGTGGTCTCACTCCTCAAACTGTCAGTGAAGGTGAACAACGGGAGCCTAGACTTTCCTTCTTACCAAGATATGAAGAAACGTCCCTCCCCTTTTTACCTGGTAGTGTCACTGAAGACCAAGTGGGGACTGAAGACTTTCATCCCCTTGGTGGAGAGCACATGGGAAGCCTAGACTTCCTCTCCCACCCAGCAGTAAAGATCTGTTCATCCTTTTCCCCATTGGATTGGTGTCAGAAAAGGTCATGTGGGAAACCTGAACTTTCATGATCTTCCAGGAAACCAGACTTCCTACCTCCTTGAGGAATTCAAAAAAAGCATAAGCGGAGCATTGTGAGCCAGCCCTGTGCCTCCCAGCCAGGGTGGTGACATTGGAGGACTAGTGGGAGCCTAAACTCCTATCTACCCTTGCCGAGTATAATGAAGCGCCATTCTTCCTTACCAGGATGTCAACAGAAACCAAGTGGGAAACAGAGACTAGGTTGAGATGAAGCTTAGTCCAGTAGCTCACATGGGTGTCCAGACTCTGTTTTTCTCTCTCTTTATTAGCTCCACTCTGGTTGGCTCCCTTCTTTGTAGACTTTCACTTTGTGAGAGTCAAATGACTACTGTCAGCTCCCAGGACAATGCTACTATCGGTACCTGTATGTAATACTGTATCTACTCTAGATATAGATATTCCATATCTAGTCAAAAAGAAAGTGCTTGCTTATTTAATGCTTCCAGCAATAATCCTGCAATTGAGTCTTCTTAGAGACATGTTGTCTGAATTTGGTCATGTGTCCATTTACTAACAAATCACCATAGGAAAGGAGTATGGGACTAATTTAGGAATTTAGTCACTCACTTCCTGTCTTCTTCAAACCATATTTAGGATATTGTTGCAAAAGGGAAGATGAATGGGCACTGGAGAAGCAATTAACAAAAGTTTGCTAAAACATAAATTTAGTTTTGGGTGCACATGTACAATATCTATTATTTTGCAAATTATTTCACTTATTAACTTCAATTCAAAATGTTTAAAATTAACTCTTCTTAAAGACTCTGTGGTATTTCATTGTATAGGCATACTACATCCTTTTCATGAACAGGGAGGTCATTTTACATGTTGTTTGGTTTGGTTTGGAATGGGATTTTTTTTTTTTTTGCTATTATAAGTTGTGATACAATAAATATCTTTGTATATAAATTTGTTTTAAAACCATTCATTGGAGTTACAATTGCAGTAAATTTCAAAGAAACAATAAACACTTTTCTTTCTTGCCTTTAAGAATTCACTAGAGGATAAAACAATTTCAAATATGAAAAAAATTGATAGTCACTTGACGTTATATGAACATAGCAGATGGTAAGAGTAATGTATAATTTTAACACATTTCAGGTTTCTGTAGCATGCTAGATATTAAAACATCATATCCTTCTTCTTCCTCAACACATTCGTTTTAAGCTTCTTAAATTTTCAGTCACATAGTACAGTTTATAACATAAAATAGAAAAGTGAGACGCTCAGCTTCATCTCCAATTTTAGTCAGATGAACACACACATAGCCACTTCTTCACCATAAATTCTTCAGTGAGCCTGATACAGCTTAATGTTTTCTGATGCTTTTGTTCAATGCTCCAGTTTCCTATTTTGAAATATCCCTGCTCGTTTATGAGCGATTCTTAAAATGCTATGTGAGTACCAACAGCAGATGCCTCAGTACACCTATTTTGTCAAGAATATCAGGCTATCCAAGAGGCTATTTACAACTATAGAAATTTTGTTTTCATTTCCATAAGAGAATAGTGACGAGGTTTTAGTGTAAAATGTGTTTTATAAACAAAAGAGGAGAAAATGAAAGGTTTAACTTTTTAAAATAATTTTCATTTTCTGATGAAAGATGATCATTTCTATTGATTCTTTCTGCTGATGAATTTACTACTCTTTCCTTTATCCTTCAGCCTATGTGATGATTCGTTCTTTTGTACCAGTTTAGGTTAAATTGTTGAGGATTTTAATTTTGTTTTTCCATTTTAAACCCTAGTACCAAGAATAAATGTGTCTTCCCTGAATATAGAATTTGTTTAAAAATGATATGTAGAGGTTGCAATTGTTTAAAGGTTCCATGTATTTTTTTTTTTTTTTTTACCTACAAGCTGACCAACATAGCACAGATAATTTGAGTATTTATTGTATCCTCTGGATTTTGAGTGGAACCACATTCATGGTCTCCTTCATCACTGGGAAACTGTTGGGATAGAAAGTCATAAATATCTTTATCTCACTGATGAAGAAGCTGAAAGGTTTCTGCCTTCCTCTGCTCTTGTCTCTTGTACCAGTAGCACCAGACCTATACTTGTAGTCAAGTTCTATTTTTACTACATCTGTCGGCTGCCAATGTATTATACCCTCCATGTTTGTTTGTATTGATCTTAGATTTTTTATTTTGTTTGTCTACTATTTTTTCTTGCATTTCAGAACATTTTTCCCCTTTCTCATCATATTCCTTTTTCTGGAGTAGGTTTTTTTTTTTTTTTTTTCAGAAGGAAATTTAGTCACTAAGGGCATATGCATGGGAAACTCCTTATTTTTAGTAATTTGAAGTTGTCTTTATCCTTATTCTTGAAACAGTTTGCCTAAATTGAGTATGTAATATCATTAGACAGTTATTTTTCTCAGTAATTAAAGATATTATTTCATTCTCTTTTGGTTTTGGTGTTGCTATTGGCAAGTCAGCCTAAGAGAACAAGAAGTGGGCTGAAACCAAGTTGTCTGACCAGAATTTTCATTAGTTTACAGAGATAAGTGATTGCCTATATATTGTTGAACTATAAGGTATGAATTACAGTGTCTATATCACATTTTATGGCTTAGCCCAAATGGCAAGTGGCTTCAAGAGATACTTATTTAGCTTAAGGGTGAGTGATGCGACTGCCGTTTTATTCTAATGCTTCCCTGGACATGATAATTTAAAGGGGTTTGCCTTTCTCAGATAAAAAATCTTGTCTTTCTTCTTTTTTTTCAGTTATTTTGTGTATATGTGTGGGCAGGTTCGGGGGGGCTGTTTTCTTTCTGGATTATCTGAAGAGATTTTCTACATGTTTTTGTTCTGCAAAATTACCTGCAGTGTGTCTAGCTATGAATTTTTATTTGTTCTGTCTGGGGTTTATTGACAACCCAGAATACATCATTGCATATTTTTTCATCAGTTGTAGAACTTTCTTAGTCAAAACTTGTTTTAAAAGACTTTATTCTTTTAGGGAAGTTTTAGTTTTGCACCAAAATTGAGAGGAAGATATAGAGAGTTCCCATATACTCCCTGTCCCCACACATGCATATCTTCCCAATTATCAATATCCACCACCAGAGTGGTATATATTTTACAACTGATGAACATACATTAGCAGACCATAATCACCCAAAGGTAATAATTTACATTAGAGTTCACTCTTGGTGTTGTACATTCTCTGGGTTTGGACAAATATATTGTGACATATAGCAACCATTATAGTATCATACAAAATATTTCACTAAAAATGCTCTGGGTTCCGCCTGTTCATCCCCCTGTCCCCAACCCCTAGCAACCTCTAATCCTTTTACTGTCTTCAAAGTTTAGTCTTTTTCAGAATGTCATACACTAGGAATCACAGAGTGTGTAGCCTTTCACATTTGGTTCTTTCACTTGGTAATATGAATTTAAGTTCCCCAAGTCTTTTTTTTTTAGATGGAGTCATGCTCTGTCACCCAGGTTAGAGTGGCGAGATCTCATCTCACTGCAACCTCTGCCTCCCGGGTTCAAGCGATTCTCCTGTCTCAGTCTCTCAAGTACCTGGGACTACAGATGCACTCCACCATGCCTGGCTAATGTTTTGTATTTTAGTAGAGACGAGGTTTCACCATATTGGTCAGGCTGGTCTTGAACTCCTGACCTCAGGTGATCCACCTGCCTCTGCCTCCCAAAATACTGGGATTACAGGTGTGAGCCACTGCACCTGTTTTTGCATGGCTTGATAACTGATTTACTTTTAGTGCTGAATTATATTTTATTTCTTGGATGTACCATAGTTTATCGATTAACTTGTTGAAAAATATCTTGGTTCTTTCCAAATTTTGGCTATTATTAATAAAGCTGTTATAAAACATATTTGTGAAGGTTTTTGAGTGGGCATGTTTTTAAATCCTTTGAGTAGATACCAACTAATGAAATTTCTGAACAATATGATCAGAAGATGTTTAGTTTTGAAGGAAACTTTCAAACTGTCTTCCAAAGAGGCTGTACCATTTTTTACTTCCCCAGCAATGAATGAGAATTCCTGCTGTTCCACTACCTTGCCAACATTTGGTGTTGTAAGTGTTCTGGATTTTGACTATTCTATAGGTGTGTAGTGGTATCTCATTGTTGTTTACTTGCATTTCCATGATGACGTGATGTGGAACATCTGTTCATATGCTTATTTGCAATGTGAATCGTTTCTTTCATGAGATCTTTGGCCCATTTTAAGATTGAGTTGTTTGTTTTCTTATGGTTAAGTTTTAGGAATTCTTTGTATATTTTGGAGTCCTTTATCAGATACGTTTTTCTGCAACTATTTTATTACAGCCTATAGTATGTTTCCTTATTTTCTTGACTTTGTCTTTCATAGAAGAGACATTTTAAATTTCAATGAAGCTCAGTTTATCAATTATTTCTTTTAGAAATAGTGTATTTTGTGTTGTCACTCTGTAATGAACTGGCTGCCTGAGGCACATTGCCAAAACTATGGCATGAGTTATTGGGGAAAGAAAAAATGAACAAACAAACAAACAAATACTTTACTACAATTGAGCATGCTTGGTTCATCTGCACATGATGAAATTATGTGACTTGCAACCTACCTCTGAATTAATGGGTGCACTGTGGTTACAGTGTTGTATCTAAAAGTCATCAGAATATTAACGTCATTTAGATTTTAGATTTTCTCTAATGTTATCTTCTAAGAGTTTTATAATTTTAATTTTACATTTAGGTCTGTGACACATTTTGAGTTAATTTTGTAAAAGGTATTAACTCTGTGTCTAGATTTATATTTCGCATGTAGATGTTTAGTTGTTTTAACATTTGTTGAAAAGACTATCTTTTCTCCATTCTGCTGCCTTTGTTCTTTTCTCAAAGATCAGTTGATTCTATGTGGGTCTATTTCTAAGTTCTCTGGTATGTTTTGTTGATCTACTTGTGTCTTACTTCACCAACATACACGTTTTTTTTTTTATTACTATAGTTTTTGTAGTAAGTCTTGAAGTCAGGGAGTATCAGTCCTTTAACTTTGTTCTTCTTCACCACTGGAATGACTATTTTGGGACTTTTGCCCTCTCTATATACACTTTAGACTCAATTTTTCAATATACATGAAATACTGATATGATTTTGATTGGGATTGCATTGAATGTATAGATGATCTTGTTTCACACTAATATCTTGATAATATTGAATCTGCCTATTTATAAACATGAAATATCTGCCTATTTAGTTCATCTCTGAACTTATTATACACAGTATTTCACTAAAAATGCTCTGTGCTCCACTTACTTATTTATCCCTCTGTATCCAATTAGAGTTTTATAGTTTTTCTCATATAGATCTTGTACATATTTTAGATTTATACCTATTTCATTTTGAGGCTGCTAATATAATGGTATTATGTTTTTAATTTCAAACTTCATTTGTTTATTGCTAGTACTTTATATAGGAAAGTAAACGACTTTTGTATACAAACTTTGTATCCTGCAACCTTCCTATTATTATTAGTTCCAGAAAGTGGTTTTTTAAATGTTTTTAGATTTTCTGTATAGACAATCATGTCATTGATAAGCAAAAACAACCTTGTTTCTTCCTTCTCAATCTGTGTATCTTTTATTCCCATGGCTTGTCTTATTTTACTAGCTGTCACCTAACATTTAAAAAATATTACCTCACTTCATTAATCATTAATCCTATTCTATCCTAGAACTTAGATACTATATTAACACTTAGTAAAATGAGTTTCGATATATTCATCTCTTTATACTAAATTGTCAGACATTTCTTCAGACCTATCTTCCAGTTCACTAATAGGCCCTTTGTGTGATAAATGTGCTAGCTAATCTACCTAATTCATTCTATGATGTTAAATTTCAACAAATTTTATTCATTTTTTTGCATAGATCCCTTTTCATTTTTAAAACTCTCTCCTTATACATTCATCTTGATATCATTTTAATAACCTTAAACATACTAAAAAACATGTGTTCTTTTGTTTCTGATTAAACCAATATTTGGTTCTGATTTTGCTGTTGTCTCCTGACCCTTGATCATGCCTTGTTTACTTGCACATCCTGCTATTTTTTTTTTTTTTTGTCAATTGTCAGTACATGCTCTGTGGAAAATGTACCCATGGACCTTCTTTGAACACTGAAATCATGTTTCTCCATAGAGCACATGCATGTACTTTTGACATGCAATTGTGTGTATTCTCAATCTAATATAAATGTTTACCAGTGAGTTCTTATAAATATTGATTCTGTCCCTTAGTAGTTCTGTGACTTTTGGTAAGGTACTTAATTTCTTCATATCATAAATTTTGCATTCAAAAATTGATAATTATAGTACTTAGCTAATAAGTTGTTGTAAAGTCATATAGTGTCATATAATATCACATCTGAATTTTCCAACTTGACAGAAATAATTGGTAATTCTAAAAATTGCCTAAACTATGTGTCATTATTTTGAAAATTAGAATATAAAATGTACTTTCTTTGTGATATATAAATGGAACTGAAATTTCAATTAAAATAAAACAATAATACTGATAAGGTAATGTCAAAGACATTTACAATGTGTTTGTTTCTACCCCTAGTACTTGTTTATCTTTCCCTTCTCTTTGCAGTACATACTGGGGAAGTAAACTAGAGAATGTCTTTATTTCCCAACTGCCACTGGCATGTGGACACTATAGACACTAGTGGTTATGAAGAGATGATAAAATATTTGCTGTTTTTTGCTTTAGGTCGTATTGGTTCAGACTAATCTTTTAGAAAGTATTTGTTTTCTCTTTAGTGATTTCATCTTGTCTTCTCTTATTTCTTCCCAGGGTCACAGAAAACAGAAATTCTTTACATAGTCTTCGATCAATAGAATCAAAGCCTTTTTTCCATAAATACTGGCTACAGAGTTGCTAATTTCCATAATGGAGAAATGGAAAAATAAGTTTCTTTTCCAATAAAACCACAAAAGCCATGATTTTAAAAGATAATTTTACTTAGAAAATAAGGTAAGTAAAATTAAAAAAAAAAATACTTGCATAAAGGTTAGATAGAATGAAAAAAAAAAGAAAATATTTTGCTGATTTCTTCCACCAAAAGCAACTTATCCCCAGATCCCTAACAATGATTTTCAGACAACTGGTACATGCCATGATGCATGCAGTTTGCTCCCTGAATGGCAACAACAGAGTGTAACTCTCGTCTTCCTTTTATCATTTGATTTTACCTGGTCTGCACAAATTTATGATATTCACTCTTTTCCCACTTGAGCTGTGGTCCAAATGTAAGTTTTGCATTTAGCTATAAACGCTCCGTCTTTGTCCTGAGTCTGGGCATGGTGGCTCATGCCTGTAATCCCAGCACTTTGGGAGGCCAAGGTGGGTGGATCACCTGAGATCAGGAGTCCAAGACCTGTCTGACCAACATGGTGAAGCCCCGTCTCTACTAAAAATACAAAAAAATTAGCCTGGCATGGCGGTGGACATCTGTAGTCCCAGCTACTGGGGGAGCTGAGGGAGAAGAACCTCTTGAACCCAAGAAGTGGAGGTTGCAGTGAGCCTGAATCTTGCCACTGCACTCCAGCCTGGGTGACCCAGCGAGACTCTATCTCAAAAAAGAAAAAAAAAAAAGAGAGAGAGAAAAAAGAAAAAATGTCCTGAGCTTTCACTTTGACTCCTCTACTTACTGTACTTAACTTTTTCTTTTTTTACAAAATATGATTTTTTTTTTGTACATCTATCCTCTTCTTTCCATAGGAGGTAAAGGATGTATCTCAAAGTAGGAACACTATTCCATGAGTAATGATCAAATCTAATAATGATTATTCCAACTTAAAATTTCTAAAAGAGTAAGAACATATAGCCATTAAAAAAATCACATGTGCCAACACTCTGAGAAGTAATAGAAAAGCATAAACAACTAAATAAGGCTTTTGGTGTTATAATTTTCAAAAACGTTGGGAATACCTTCTATATAGCATTTATATAATAATAATCATAATAAAATATCATGTACTGAGTGTGCAGTAATGATTGATTTGTGTCGAGGTTAAGAAGAATAATCATGGCTTTTTAAGAGGCAGACTCTGCAGAAAGGAGACACTGGGGCCAGGAGCAGTAGCTCAGGCCTGTAATCCCAGCACTATGGGAGGCCAAGGCAGGCAGATTACGAGGTCAGGAGTTTGAGACCATCCTGGTCAATGTGATGAAACCCCATATCTACTTAAAATACAAAAATTATCTGGGTGTGGTGGCATGCACCTGTTGTCCCAGCTACTCAGGAGGCTAAGGCAGTTGAATCACTTGAACCTGGGAGGCAGAGGTTGCAGTGAGCTGAGATTGTGACACTGCATTCCAGCCTGGGGGACAGAGGGAGACTCCAGCTCAAAAAAAAAAGAAAGGAGATCATGATTTCAATCCTAATTTCAGCATCACGTAATCTTTTAGCATCAAGTAATCCACTTTGATCTAATAAAACCTTTTTGATGGAGGCTCAAATTAAAATAGAAACAAAAGATTTCTGCAGGATGTGCCGATGTAGTTGTGAGGCTAAAATATTTGTTTTGAAAGTAGCAATTTACTTTCCATGGAGTTCATATGTGTGGTAAGAGCTCAGTAACATTTGCTTTGAACATACAGTCTATGAAATCAAATTAGTCTAATCAGAATATATGGCAATAGAAACAGCCCCTAATGCCTTTAAATAAAGTAAGTAAATAAATACTAGCATGCACATATTGTTACTCATTATTCAAAAAGTAAATTTTGAAATGTAAAAACTTTCCAAGATTTAAAAATAAGCATGTAATCCTTTGTCTTTAAGAAAAATAAGTATTTAAAATAATTATAAGTGACTTTATATTTGCCACATATTGTGCAATAAAATACTAAAGAATTATATATTTACATGCTTAAAATACTTTTTCTGGATTGTTAGTGATTTGCTTATCATTGATACCTTTCTGTTTTTGCAAAATATTTATAATGATTGTATATTATGGTTATAATAAACAACTTTTATTTTAGATTAGTAGAAAAGGCAAGGAAGGGAGATGTCTTTTAGAGAAAAAAGTGAGTAAGACAGCAGACACATATTTTATTTATCTTTTGCTTCAACTTTGCAAGAGACAAAGGAAGTTGAGTTAAATAACTGATTTTTTAGTTCTGTTAGGAAGTTGAAAGTTGCTAATTGGTTAAGCAAAATTATGAAGCTTGGTGGAGGTATTCTGCACTGCTCTGGCAGAAAAACTCCTCTTGTATGCCATTTATTTAGCCTGTGTGTTGAGATAAAAGAATTAGAGATACTTCCAAAAGGTGCTACCTTATCCAAACAAATGAAATCTGCTTATTAATTTAAATATCTAAGCAACTGTTTCTCTGGGATCTGAAAGGAGGAATCAATATGTGATTTAGTGTTTTAAAATTTTATTATCTAAATAGGACAGGCTTAACATATTTGAAATGATTTTAGAACAGACTAAGTCAAGTTCTTTTAATTACGCATACAACAGTTGACCATAGACTGTTGGGGAATTAGGAATCCAGATAATAAAAGAAAACTATCGCTGCTTTGAGGAGATTTTCAAGAAAGCTTTTATAAAAGGTCTTAAGATGAGTTTGGAAGCAAAATTTTGGATTAATGGAAGGATAGAAGGGCAATTCCTGAAAATAATTGAGAATAGTTCAGAAAGTAGCAGGAAAGAATCCAGAATATTCTTCCGTCCTAAATTGGAGTGAAGAGAGAGGGTTGCTCATTAGGGTAGCGTCACAGCATCTACAAATTTGTTTTGACCTTATAAATTAACTGTTCACTCTTTCTAGCACAACATAACTAAACTTCAAGAGTCTGGGAGAGGAGGTGTAGTATATATTCTGGCTTGACTCACTCATTTGCTCATACTTTCTTCTAGTTTACCTTTCAGTACTCAGAGAGAGATAAGGAACATCGATTGCACCAGGATACATGCCGATTTAGGTTCCACCATCAGAAACGGTGTGTGAACTTTGAAAAACTGGAGTGGAAGACAAGATGGTGGCCACATTTTGCTGCTATTCACTTTTCTCCTATCCAGCATAGTCTTACAAACATTTCTCTCTCTCTCTCTTTTTTGTTTTTCCTGCAGAAACTATAGAATATTTCTTGTGTGGAGTCCTTAGCTTTGTGACTGCAGAGAGGTAAGACATGGGAAATCATGACTTCCTGGTGGCAGCCTCATGACCCAGATCACAACACACAGTTGTGGTACAGCCAGCAGAGGTGGTGGTGTCCTCTTGACTTCCTGACTTTCTTCTCATGGCAGAAGAAGCAACCCTCTTGCTAATTGAGGTCTATGGTGTTGTTACTGGAATCTCCATCTCTAACCTATTTGTGAGTCCTTCCAAAAATCTTACATTAAATCTTTTCCTGTTTAAATGATTTAGAATGGTTTGTGGTATCTGTAAACACTGACCAATGCTCACCACAATAAATATTAGCAATATGGGAAGAAGGGAAGCAGATGGCTAAATAGTTTGCAACATAATTGCTAAAAATACAGTTTGTATGTGGGCTTTGTGAAGTGTCTGTTAGGCTGCAGCTAGATGCTTTGCCACTAATGTCTTGTCCACATAGTAACGATAAACTCATTGATTACTACATCTTATATTTATAACTACTTAGTAATATAACTTATTTGAGCAACTCATCCAGGCAAAATAAATTTCTTTTTAGTCCTCTTTTATTTCACATTGGAATCTATATACAGTCATACTTCATTTTATCATGTATTGCAGATATTGCATTGTTTACAGATTGAAGATTTGTGGCAACCCTGTGACAAGCAAGTCTACCAAAGCCACTTTTCAGCAGCGTCTGCTCACTTCCTGCCTCTGTGCCAATTATGGTAATTCTCACTCTATGCTGCCACACCTGGTTAATTTTTGTATGTTTTGTGGAGATGGAGTTTCGCCACGTTGCCGAAGCCAGTCTGGAGTTCCTGAGTTCAAGTGATCCACCTGCCTCAGCTTCCCAAAGTGCTGAGATGACAGGTGTGAGCCACCGTGCCTGGCCTGTAATCTTTGATGTTACCTTTGTAATTGTCTTGAGGTGCCACAAACTGTGTCAATATAAAACAATGTACTTAATAAATATGTGTTATGACTGTTCTACCAACCATTGATTCCCTCATCTCTCTCCATCTCCCGAGGCCCCTCTATTTCCTGAGAAAGAACAATATTGAAATTAGTCTCGTTAATGTAACCCTACAATAGCTTCTAGTGTTCAATTGAAAGGAAGAGTCCCATATCTCTCACTTTAAACCAAACGCTAGAAATGATCAAGCTTAGTCATGAAGACATGCTAAAAGCTGAGACAGGCTGAAAGCTAGGCCTCTTGACACCAGTTAGCCAAGTTGTCAATGCAAGTGAAATAGCCTGACTGTTGAAATGGATAAAGTTTGAGTGGTCTGGATAGATCAAACCATCTACAACAGTTAAGTCAAAGACTAATGTAGAGCAAGGCTCTAACAATTACATTCTTTAGTGCTTCGATTCTGTGAAGTCTGAGAAAAATAAGAAAGCTACAGAATAATAGTTTGAATATTACATTCAAATAACAACAAAGGTTAATATTAATATAGCTGAATATTAATAGCAGAGGTTGGTTCATGAAGTTTAAGGAAAGAAGATGTCTCCATAACTATAAAAGTGCAAGGTGAAGGAGTAAATGCTGATGTACAAGCTACAGCAAGTTATTCTGAAGATCTAATTGATGAAGATGGCAACACTAAACAACAGATTCTCAATATAGACAAAATAGCCTTCTATTGGAAGAAGATGCCATCTAGAACTTTCATAGATAAAGAGGAGAAGTCAATGTCTGACTTCAAAGCTTCAAACGACAGGCTGCCTCTCTTGTTAGGGGTTAAGGCAGCTGGTAACTTTAAGTTAAAGTAAATGCCCATTTAACATTAAAAAAAAAAAATCTTAGAATCCTTAAGAATTATGCTAAATTTATTCTGCCTATGCTGTATGAATGAAACAACAAAGCCTGGATGACAACACATCTGTTTATTGCAGTTTTGATAGTAAAAGACTATCAAACAGCATTGCATGTTACAGAAAAATCTTTTGTGAAATAATCAACTGATGCGGCAAACTTCATTGTTTTGTTTTAAGAAGTTGCCTCAACCACCCCTGCCTTCCAGCAACCATTATTCTGATCAGTCAGCATTCATCAATGTTGTGGTAAGATCCTTCACCAGCAAAAAGATTACAACTGGCTAAAGGCTCTGATAATTATTCACTTTTTTTTTTAATTGTAAGAGTGAAGAGTGTAAGACATACTTATATGTAGCAGGGATTTTTTAAATTGCATTTTAGGTTTTGGGGTACATGTGAAGAACATGTAAGATTGTTGCATAGGTACATGCATGACAGTGTGGTTTGCTGCCTTCCTCCCCATCACCTGTATCTGGCATTTCTTCCCATGTTACATATACTTTTATGACACAATGCTATTTTATACAGTAGTGAATTGTATGCAATAACATTTTTGACACAATGCTATTGCAATAGCATTGTGTCAAAAATGTTATGTTTACTATAGTGTAAACATAACTTTTATATGCACTGGAAGACTACAAAACATTTGTGATTTGTTTTACTGTGATATTTGCTTTATTTCAGTAAATAAAATATCAAACAAAATATCTCTAAGGTATGCCTGTATCTGATTGTTATTTTAAAAGGCAGAAATATTTAAATATTCAAATATAAAGAAATAATTATTTCTTATTTATTTTCTGTTTTTGTTAGATTAGCTTCACCTTTGGCAAAATAACTCTCAGTTTCCTCATCATTGAGACAAAGGTAAAAACTCAAATCAACTTCATAGGATTATCATGAGGAATTATCATGAGGAATTAATATATTGGGTCAGCAGGGTCCAGACGACTCACCTGAGGCTTGATGATTCAATGAAACAACTCACATTATTCAAAAAATTGCTATACTGATAGTTATTGTTTATTACAGAGAACAGATACAGAGATTAGAATTGGCAAAGAGAAAAGGTCCATGGGGTGCAGGCCAGGAGAAACCAAGCACAAGCTTCTTATCAGTGGAGTTCCACGGGGATGCACATAACTATCCCAGCAACAATGTGTGACAACACGTGCAAAGTTCTGGCCATCAGGGAAGCTCCTCCCAGCTTTGGTCACCAGGGTTTTTATTGGCTGTCAGTCATGCACACATTCACATTCAGTGCCCATCTGATTGACCAAACCCATCAGACTGTAGCCCCAAGAGCAAAATCAGGTATTCATCATAAATGATATGGTTAGGATGAACTTTTCTGGTCAAATTGCCACAGGATGTCCCAAGGCCTCAGGCTTATGGAAACATTATCAGGCAAGGTAGGTATTCCAGGAGCTTGGAAATTGTCTCCAGGAGATAAATGGGGTGGGGGAGGTAGGAGGTTGCAGGAACTTGCTAAAATAGGAGGCATTTCACAAGGGAAAATCAGCTGTAGAAAATACTCATTTTTCAAAGGGTCACTGTATTCTTGGGCATAAAACCTTGACTGCACATATTTCCAGCTGTGCTGATGTTAAAATTTCCCTAAAGGTTTTGTTGGGAGTAACAAGAGAAAAATGATAAATCTAAATCTACAGAGTGATTGAAAAGGCATGTGTTAGTGCATGTGAACACTGAATATGCAAATCAATAAGAAAACATTTATTCTTGCGGCAAGAAGAAAAAAGCAATGCAGTGAAAAAAAATAAGGTTAACTTCATCAGGAAGCATTAACTATAATATGTATTCTCACTCACATTCTTTAGGAAAATGAGAAGAATAGCTCTAATTTATTGATTTATTTCACTCAAATATAATTGCTACTGAATACCTATCATTCACTCATTTATTCATCCATCCACTTAACCAACAAGTATGGAATACCCAATATGTGACAGGTACTTTTCTAGGCATTGAACCCAATGAGCAGAGCAGGTTAAAGGCTGCTATCATGCAACTTACTTTGTACTAAAGGAAACAGCTATAAACAAATGTATAAAACCATTTCAGGTGATGTTACGTGATACCAAGAAAAAAAACAACAATTGAAACAATAAAGCCTTAGGTTTTATAGAAGCAGTTGAACTTCCTCATTTTAACTACATGTCTGGAAGCCTTAAGGAGAAATTGAAAGACTATCAATTCCTATAAAAACATATCTATAAGGAAATTGCATTAGTTTCCAAATGTAACAAACTATAAACTTGGTGGCTAAAAACAGCACATATTTATTATCTTACAGTTTTGGAGCTAAAAAATCTGAAATGGGGTCCCACTGGACTAAATCAAGGTATAGCAGGGCTGTGTTCCTTCTGAATTGTTCCATCTAGAGGAAAATCATTTTTTCATACTTTTTCCAACTTCTAAAGGCTGCCTATGTTACTTGGCTTGTGGCTTCTTTCCATTGTCATACCAAGCAATAGCTAGTCAAATCTTTCTGATGCTGTATCACTTTTAGCAGGGACTCCTCTCTCTCCCTCTTCCACCTTTTTCTAGCCCTTGGATTACTTTGGGCACATGTAGGTAATCTAATATAATCTTTCTATTTTAACGTTAACTGATTAGCCACTTAAATCCATCTGCAATCTTAAATCCCCTTTGCCATATATCACAACATATTTGTAGCTTCTGGAAATTTGGATATGGATATTTTTGTGGGAGCCATTTTTCTTCTGCCTACCAGTGAGTTGCACATACTTGAATGCAAAAGAAGCTATCTCTCTATATAGCATCCAAATGTTGCATTTGCTTGTTTCCTCTCTATTTTATTATGTGAAATTTGATATTTAAAAATCTAAAATTAACATCTCTTGGTTTTGCAGATATTTTTTAAAGTGCAAAATGTCTTTCTCAATATTGAAAATCCATTTGAGTACATGGACAATTTCAGATACCCATGTGGATTTGAGAATACCTAATTTAGAGGGTAAGTAAAAAATCAGAATACAGTTTCCAAAACCGTTGTTTACTTCATGCAGGAAATTCATTATGCAAAACATTGCTATATATGATTCTGATTACAGGTAAAGACAGAGAATATCTTCTAAAATTGTGATATAGTGAAAGAAGCCGAGGGAAAAGGCAGGCAGTAAAAATTGCTCCAATTGGAATTAGATATTCTGGACAATACCACTGAAGAGGCAAGATAGTGCAGGCTAGCCAAATTTAATTAATAATTCTCATTTTATATCTAGGGTCAGGCATGAATAGATATGGCATTCTGCCATCCTTTATTATATATCTGTTAATCACAGTAACAATTTTCATTCTGTTTTCCTAGAATGCTTTGTTTTCTTCTTCTTGCTAGTTGAAATACAAAATTTGGATAGTATGCTATTCATCTCCTCTCTTCACAGGGAGGACCCAAATATTACTTATCACACCAAATAATTGAGTAAAACCAAGATCCATCTGGGAAATTCCAGTGTTTAAGGGCAAGTAGAAAATGTACATGGAGTACATGAAATAATATAATTTGAGAATACAAAGGGCAAATCATTTTTAAATGGAGACCCAGTCCTCACTGATCTCACTTCCCAATTACTATTTGAAAATACTCATAATGTTTATTATGGGATGTGGTTTATTTATAGAGATGGGGTTGGGTAGGATTGTTGGATTTATTCAGGATGGTAGAGGTACACATATTTCAGTGGCTAACCCTGGAGACACAGGCAAAAAATTATTAAGCAAATTTGATCCTTCAGATGTCGACCTGTCGCTTAAGAGATAATGTCCAGAAAATCTATTTTATTCCAATTACAGTCACCCTAAATATATATCTTGTTTTTTAATAAAAGAAGATTGTGAAAGTATCAAAATGTATCCTTTTGAACTAAGGTGAGATTATGTATAGCCTACTTCCCCAATATGATGAGAGACATGGTAGCAATTCAGCCTCAGAAGAAACTGAGACCAGGACTGTCTTCTCATATTGCCAGAGGACTCTAGATTTCCCTGGATAGTCAATGATTGCAGTATCAGAGGTATTGCTATTCACTAGTTAGTTTTAATGGACATTGTTAAAACTAACTAGTGAAATGGGAAAAGTTCTCATAGGACGTGAGATGGGTTTGGCTCACTTCTTCAGTGCCCCACCATTCAAACCTCTAGGGGAGCATACAGATGGGCAGGCTGTGGTCCCTGACCCCACGGCATTGTCTAGGGGTGAATGTTTACAGCTCCTGAAGCCCCAGTGGGCGTATGTTACAGGGTGCTCTTTTAGTTTGCCATCCATAGGTGACTTGTGTTAACCAGCTCAGACCCTCTACGTTGTCACAAGGACTACCTTGTCACAAGGCTTTCTGTGCCCTGGGTTCTTGCCTTGGTGTACCAGAAGAATCAGATCACTTGGGCTTGGAGAATGAATGCAAGATTTTATTGAGTGGAAGTAGCTCTCTGCAGATGGGGGAGCCAGAAGGGAGATAGTTCTCCCCTAAAGTCAGGGCGTCAGTGGCCGGGTCTCTCCTCTGACTGCCGTGGCCAAATTCCACGTCGTCCTGCCGGTTGGAGGCCTGCTGGCCTGCTGGTGCCCAGTGTGTTTCTCCGCTGATGTGCTTCTCTCAATCCCCAGCTGCCTCTGTGCCGTCTTTCGCCAGTCCACTCCTCCATGTCCAGCCTCTTGGGTGTCTGACCGCTAAGGTGTGGAGTTTTTATAGACCCATGTTGGGGGCCAGGTAGGCTAGGGTGGTCTTGGAAAATGCAACATTTGGGATCCAAAGCAGAGTGCCTGTCCTACCCTGGTCCATGGGATGGAGCCCTAGCCAGGGACCACACCCTCCTCTACCCCGCACTTCCTGTCCCCGCTCTGTATCGTTTAATGGGACCACATTCTTCCCTTCTCAGAACTCTCCTATCATTAGGATGTATTTCCCTTTGTCTGTGACTATTGAGCTCCAAAAGAACATAAGATAAATTTCTTTTGTCTGAAAGAATCTTTGGAGATTTTCATGGCTCATTTGATGCACCCTATGTCACTGAAACCAGTAAACATTCTGGTTTTCATTTAACTGAAAATAAATGAATTTGGATATTTTATAAACTCTAAAATTGTAGTTGTGCTTTAAGTTCCCTTCCATCTATTGCATCTCTCTAAACACAACCCCATGAGTGCCTGTATCCTTGGGGTGGGAGTGGGAAAATAATGTTGTAGTAGAAGAAAACTTACTAAGGAAGTCTGCGTTTAATTGCAATATATGTGGTCTATGTTGAAAGAAATTGGAGTTTTCCTTGTTTATCTAGATAGTCCAAGACCAGACTGCTTGAATGCCATAGCCCAAATGACAAATGTCTCTATTTCAAGAGTTTATACACAGAAAAAGAAAAAAAAAATTCTTCATCTCCCTCATACTCTTGTTTACAAAAGGCTTTAACTAGGTCTTAGGTCTGGGGAATTCCTTTAAAAGTATTATTCTAGTTCAGCTAGCTGAGAATGAATAGAACAAAGGCAAGTCATTATCCCGGGGAGGCTTTAAAGTTTCCTGAAGTCACTTGCAATGCCATTTTAATAGCATATATAAAGAACCTTTCTGGCTAAAATGTGCTGGGAGGCTTGACCACTAACATCATGGAGGAATGGAGGGAAAACAAGCGCAAGCACTGGACCAGGGTGAGAAGAACAGGACACCGGCAAAGTGCCTGCTACTCATTATGCTTGGCCATGGGCAGTACCTTCTCTCTGGAGCTGAGATTTTTCTGTCCAAAAATAGAGGATTGAAAGCTCAGAAGTGACCTTCATCTTCACTGAAGGCTTAAGAGAAGAGGTAGAGCATTATATTGACCTGTTTTACAAATTAAGTTCCACTTGAGAGTTCTCCTGGAAAAAAAAGATTGAATCCTAGATTTTATGTGATATGCCTAAAAATTCCTTTGTTTTATGAAATGGAATTTTACTTATGAGTTTCATTCATTTCTTGATTGATTCTTACTCATCAAATATTTATTGAAAATATAGTCTGTGGCAATTAATGTTCAGCAATCAATAAATACATAATGGTTCTCTTCCACCTGGATGCTGTGTGGATTTAATTAAGTTCTTATTTTATTATAATCTCAGGCATTCCTTAAATTGGAATATTACAAACTATTGATAAGAGAGAAATTTTGAATGTGAAAGGAGAACTAAATTTATTAGTGGGTAGATTAAATGATATTTTATTTGGTATAATTCAGGCAGCATAAAAAAATCCTCCTGAAATAATTCTACCACTACCTTTTCTCTAATTCCTAAATATTCATGATTAATAAGTCATGAGCTTATTAATTATGGGACTTCTATAAAAAGGAAAAGCGTCTGTAGAAATGAGAATTCTAAAAAAAAGGAAAAAACATATTAAGTCATGAATATTCAGCAATAAACATTCAATGCATATTAATTGTAGACCTATTTTGGGTTAGGCTTAGTTTTCTAACAGAGAATTCTAAAGGAAAGGAATTGTTCAAGAGAAATGGAAGTACCTATGAATCTATTAATTTATTTAATGCCTTAATATATTTTGTAGAACATACTATACTGGAACTGTGGTCTTTGGGCAGTATCCGTTTTCTCTGGCCAGATTTTTAAATAAAATGAGAAATAAGACAAAATGTAAGATGCATGGGAGATGTAAATATCACCACTTTTATTAATAAAACCCAGTAAAACAATATAGTTTTGTGTAAAAACAAATAGGCCTGGTAATTAAATCCCCAAATTAGGCAGACTTACCTATCATGCCATGTGGGCATGCAATGTTGGGCTGAGGTGGCCTCTCGTGTTGAAAGACAGATCAGGTTGGAGTGATCCCTGTGGGAAGCAGCTCATGTCCATATAAGAAAAAAAGTGGGGGAGAGAAATTTAAACATGTTCCATTTATTCCTTCACAATTTATCAACCAGATAAGTCATTCCACTTCCTCTGAGGGAGGGAGGAAAGAGGCCAAATTAAGAATTATACCAATTGACTACCTTGACCTGGACAGAAGCACCAGAATGGTTGCACCCAACACTGAAGACTGTACCGGGAATAGAAAGATACAGAAGACAGTGCACTTCCCTTCAAAGAGCTTACAAGTGTCACAACCAGCAGGTAAAATAGAACACACCTCAGTTTTAGAATCTCAGATGCTCATCTGTAAAATAAGAATGATAACACCAACCTCACATATTTGTTGTTGAATTCAGTGAGATTTTGTATGTAAAGTATGTAGCATTATATCTAGCTTAAGAAATAATTTAATAGATGTTTGTTTCTCATCTCTGCTTTCCACATTCAGATTGCCTCTACACTGAGTAGAATGAAATAGATTCTATGTGTTTACAATATTCTAGACCTCTAAGAATTCTTTAACAAACAGAAGATCAAAGTTATAAGCACTTTATTTTGGGACTGTGAGTCAGAAGATAGGCATTTGATAGCTTTGAACATTAAAGAAACAGAAAATAATTTAGCCTTTACCTGCCCCTGATGATAAAGACTGATGTAGTAAACACTAGTCCAAAAAAAAAACCAGTATAAAGTAATATAACTTTGTTTCTTGCAGTGCAGCAGTCTTAGCTTCCAGCTGAAAATAATAGAAACAATTAAATGATCAAAAGTATAATCGAGTTCTTGAAAGACAGAATCTGTCAATCTAAAAATTTTGAGAAAAGATAAGTTGTCTTTCAAGAATGAGGACAAACTAAAGAAGTTATTAGAGGGAAAAAATAGACTGTTTAACAACCATAAATTCTCATTTAAAAATACTTTCAAGCAGAAGAGAAATGACACTAAATGAAATGATACTAGAATGAAAGTCTGAGTTGCAAAGAGAAAAAATGTATATAGAAATTGCTAAATATGCTATACATATGAACAAACAGTACAAATACTGTTAATTAAATCCCCAAATTAGGCAGACTTACCTATCATGCCATGTTCAGCATGTATTTGTACTGCTTGTTCATATGTATACCGTATTAACAATACAATAAATATAAAATACAATATTTATTGTGTTTTACAAATAGTGTTTGTAAAATAGCATTAATATAATGCTTAATTAATGGTGTTAAAAATAAAGTTTTGGTCAAAAATAATATACGTTGTTAGGCCGGCAGAGTTAAACATATAAACATATTTTCTTTGAATGGAAGATAGATATTGATTGAATTTAGAACATGTGAAATGGACATGTACATTGAAGTTAAACACTTAAAATGGAATCTATATTTAGAAACATTTAACTTAGCAGAGGATACAAATTGAGACAAAATTTATTTTTTTATTTTTATTTTTTATTGTACTTTAGGTTCTGGGGTACATGTGCAGATCATGTAGGAATTGTTGCATAGGTACACACATGACAATATAGTTTGCTGTCTCCATTCCCCCATCACCTAGACCTGGCATTTCTCCCCCATGTTATCCCTCCCTGACCTCCACCTGCCCCTGCTGTCCCTGCCTTGGCCCCCTCCAACAGACCTCAGTGTGTGATGCTCCCCATCTTGTGTCCATGCATTCCCATTGTTCAACACCTGCCTATGAGTGAGAACATGTGGTGTTTGATCTTCTGTTCTTGTGTCAGTTTGCTGAGAATGATGATTTCCAGATTCATCAATGTCCCTACAAAGGACACGAATTCATCGTTTCTTATGGCTGCATAGTATTCACGGTGTATATGTGCCACATTTTCCTTGTCCAGTCTCTCATCGATGGGCATTTGGGTTGGTTCCAGGTCTTTGCTATTGTAAACAGTGCCGCTCTGAACATACGTGTGCAAATGTCATTATAATAGAATGATTTATAATCCTTTGGGTATATATCCAGTAATGGGATTGCTGGGTCAAATGGAATTTCTATTTCTAGAATCTTGAGGAAGCACCACACTGTCTTCCACAATGGTTGAACTAGTTTACACTCCCACCAACAGTGTAAAAGTGTTCCTATTTCTCCACATCCTCTCCAGCATCTGTTGTCTCCAGATTTTTTAATGATCACCATTTGAACTGGTGTGAGATGGTATCTCAATGTGGTTTTGATTTGCATTTCTCTAATAATCAGTGATGATGAACATCTTTTCATATGTTTGTTGGCCTCATATATGTCTTCTTTTGAAAAGTATCTGTTCGTATCCTTTGTCCACTTTTTGATGGGTTTGTTTGCTTGTTTTTCTTGCAAATCTGTTTTAGCTCTTTGTAGATTCTGGATATTAGCCTTTTGTCGGATGGGTAGATTGCAAAAATTTTTTCCCATTCTATTGGTTGCCAGTTCACTCTAATGATTATTTCTTTTGCTGTACAGAAGCTCTGGAGTTTAACGAGTTCCCATTTGTCTATTTTGGGTCTTGTTGCCAATTCTTTTAGTGTTTTAGTCATGAAGTCCTTGCCTATGCCTATGTCCTGAATGGTTTTGCCTAGGTTTTCTTCTAGAATTTTTATGGTGTTAGGTCTTATGTTTAAGTCTTTAATCCATCTGGAATTAATTTTAGTGTAAGATGTCAGGAAGGTGTTCAGTTTCTGCTTTCTGCACATGGCTAGCCAGTTTCCCAACACCATTTATTTACAGGTAATCCCTTCCCTATTGCTTGTTTTTGTCAGGTTTGTCAAAGATCAGATGGTTGTAGAAGTGTGGCATTGCCTCCAAGGCCTCTATTTGTTCAATTGGTCTATATCTCTGTTTTGGTACCAGTACCATGCTGTTTTGATTACTTTAGCTTTATAGTACAGTTTGAAATCAGGTAGCATGATGCCTCTGGCTTTGTTCTTTTTGCTTAGGATTGTGTTGGCTATGCGGCTCTCTTTTGGTTCCATATGAAGTTTAAGGTGTTTTTTTCCAGTTCGGTGAAGAAGGTCATCGGTAGCTTGATGGGGATAGCATAGATCCTATAAATCACTTTGAGCAGTATGGCCATTTTCACGATATTGATTGTTCCTAACCATGAGCATGGAATGTTTCTCCATTTGTTTGTGTCCTCTCTTACTTCCTTGAGCAGTAGTTAGTAGTTAGACCTTTGAAGAGGTCCTTTACATCCTTTGTTAGTTTTATTCCTAGGTATATTATTCTCTTTACAGCAATTATGAATGGCAGTTCATTCTTGATTTGGCTCTCTGTTAGTCTGTTATTGGTGTATAGAAATGCTTGTGATTTCTGCACATTGATTTTGTATCCTGAGACTTTGCTCAAGTTGTTTATCAGTTTCAGAAGATTTTAGGCTGAGATGATAAGGTCTTTTAAATATACAATCACGTCGTCTGCAAACAGAGACAATTTGACTTCCTCTCTTCCTAATTGAATACCTTTATTTAAAGAAAAAAACTTGCCTAATAGCTCTGGCTAGAACTTCCAATAGTATATTGAATAGGAGTGGTGAGAGAAGGCATCCTTCCCTAGTGCTGTATTTCAAAGGGAATGCTTCCAGTTTTTGCACATTCAGTATGATATTGGCTGTAGGTTTGTCATAAATAGCATTTATTATTTTGAGATATGTTCCTTCGATACCTAGTTATTGAGAGTTTTTAGTATAAAAGGCTGTTGAATTTGTTGAAGGCCTTCTCTGCATCTATTGAGATAATCATGTGGTTTTTGTCTTTGGTTCTGTTTATGAGGTGGATTACATTTATAGACTTGCATATGTTGAACCAGCCTTGCATCCCCATAATGAAGCCTACTTGATCATGATGGATAGGCTTTTTGATGTGCTGTTGTAATTGGTTTGCCAGTATTTTATTGAAGATTTTTGTATCTATGTTCATCATGGATGTTGGACTGAAGTTTTCTTTTTTTGTTGAGTTTCTGCTGGGTTTTGGGGTCAGGATGATGTTGGTCTCATAAAATGATGTGGATTGTTTGGTATAGTTTCAGAAGGAATGGTACCACTCCTCTTTGTACGTCTTGGTAGAATTCAGCTGTGAACTTGTCCAAACCTGGACTTTATTTGGTTGGTAGGCTATTAATTGCTGCCTCAACTTCAGCCCTTGTTATTAGTCTGTTTGAGGTTTCAACTTCTTCCTGGTGCCAGCTTGGGATGATGCAAGTGTCCACGAATTTATCCATTTCTCCGAGGTTTACTGGTTTATGTGCATGGAGTTGTTTGTAGTAATCTCAGCATGTACTTTGTATTTCTGTGGCATCAGTGTTGATATCCCATTTATCATTTTTTATTCCATCTATTTGGTTCTTCTCCATTTTCTTTGTTATTAATCTGGCTAGCAGTCTGTCTATTTTGTTGATCTTTTCAAAAAAAAACAGCTCCTAGATTTATTGATTTTTTAAAGGATTTTTTGTGTCTATCTCGTTCAGTTCTGCTCTGATCTTAGTTATTTCTTGTCTTCTGCTAGCTTTTGAGTTTTTTTGATCTTGCTTCTCTAGCTCTTTCAATTATGACAATAGGGTGTAGATTTTAAATCTTTCCTCACTTCTCTGGTGGGCATTTATTGCTATAAATTTCCCTCTAGACACTGCTTTAAATGTGTCCCAGAGATTCTGGTACGTGGTGTCTTCATTCTTGTTGGTTTCAAATAACATCTTTATTTCTGCCTTCATTTCACTGTTTATTCAGCTGACATTCAGGAGCCAGCTGTTTAGTTTCCATGAAGTTGTGTGGTTCTGGGTGTTTCTTAATTCTGAGTTCTAATTTGATTACACTGTGGTCTGAGAGACTGTTTGTTATGATTTCCATTCTTTTGCATTTGCTGAGGAGTGATTCACTTCCAATTATGTGGTCAGTTTTAGAGTAGGTGCAATGTGGTGCTGAGAAGAATGTATATTCTGTGGATTTGGGGTGGAGATTTCTGCAGATGTCTATTAGGTCTGCTTGGTCTGGATCTGGGTTCAAGTCCTGGATATCCTTGTTAATTTTCTGTCTCATTGATCTGTCTAATATTGACAGTGGACTGTTATAGTCTCCCACTATTATTGTGTGGGAGTCTAAGTCTCTTTGTAGGTCTTTAAGAACATGCTTTATGTACCTGGGTGCTCTTGTATTGGGTGCATTTATATTTGGAATTGTTAGTTCTTCTTGATGCACTGATCCTTTTACCATTATGTAATGCCCTTTTTTGTCTCTTTTGATCGTTGTTGGTTTAATGTCCATTTTATCAGAGAGTAGGATTACAACTCCTGCTTTTTTTTTGTTCTTCATTTGCTTGATAAATCTTCCTCCATCCCTTTACTTTTAGCCTATGTGTGTCCTTGCACATGAGATGTGTTTCCTGAATACAGCAAACCTATGGGTTTTGACTTTTTTTCCAATTTGCCAGTCTGTGTCTTTTGATTGGGGCATTTATTCCATTTACATTTAAGGTTAATATTGTTATGTGGGAATTTGATCCTGCCATTTTCATGCTAGGTGGATGTTTTGCCCATTAGTTGATGCATTTTCTTCATTGTGTTGATGCTCTTTACCATTTGGTACATTTTTGGTGTGGCTGGTACTAGTTGTTCCTTTCCTTGTTTAGTGCTCCTTTCAGGAGCTCTTGTAAGGCAGGCCTGGTGGTGATGAAATCACTCAGCAATTGCTTGTCCATAAAGGATTTTCTTTCTCCTTCACTTATGAAGCTTAGTTTGGCTGGATATGAAATTCTAAGTTGAAAGTTCTTTTCTTTATGGATGTTGAATATTGACCCCCACTGTCTGCTGGTTTGTACAGTTTCTGCCAAGAGATCCACTGTGAGTCTGATAGGCTTCCCTTTGTGGGTATCCTGACCTTTCTCTCTGGCTGCACTTATCATTTTTTCCTTCATTTCAACCCTAGTGAATCTGATGATTATGTGCCTTGGGGTTGCTTTTGTTGAGGAATATCTTTGTGGTGTTCTCTGTATTTCCTGGATTTGAATGTTGGCCTGCCTTGCTAGGTTGGGGAATTTCTCCTGGATAATATCCTGAAGAGTGTTTTCCAGCTTGGACTCATTATCTCCGTCTCATTCAGGTACACCTATCAAACGTCGGTTAGGTCTTTTCACATAATCCCATATTTCTTGGAAGCTTTGTTCATTTTCTTTCATTCTTTTTCTTCTATTCTTGCCTTCTCATTTTATTTCATTGTGTTGATCTTCAATCTCTGATAACCTTTCTTTTGCTTGGTCAATTCAGCTATTGAAAATTATGTATGCTTTGCAAAGTTCTCATGCTGTGTTTCTCAGCTCCATCAAGTCATTTATATTCTTCTCTAAGCTGTTTATTCTCGTCAGCATCTCATCTAACCTTTTTTCTAGGTTCTTAGTTTCTTTGCATTGGGTTAGCACATGTTCTTTTAGCTGTGAGAAGTGTTTTATTACCCACCTTCTGAAGCCTATTTCTGTCAATTCATCAAATTCATTCTCCATCCATCTTTGATCCCTAGCTGGTGAGGAGTTGTGATCCCTTGGAGGAGGAGAGGCATTCTAGTTTTTGGTGTTTTTATCTTTCTTTGCAGTTGTTTCTTCACATCTTAGTGGCTTTATCTACCTGTGGTCTTTGTAGTTGGTGATTTTCAGACTGGGGTCTCTGAGTGGATGTCCTTTTAATTGAAGTTATTTCTTTCTGCTTCTTAGTTTTCCTTCTTACAGTCAGGCCCTTTTGCTACGGGACTGCTGGAGGTCCACTCCAGGCCCTGCTCCCCTGGGGATCACCCCCAGGGTCTGCAGAACAGCAAGGTTTGCCACTGGTTTCTTCCTCTGCTATCTTCCTCCCAGAAGGGTACCTACCTGATGTCAGCCTGAGCTCTCCTTTATGAGGCATCTCTTTGGGTATACATGGGTCTGGGAGTTTCTTGAGGAAACAGTCTGTCCCTTATAGGAGTTCAAGTGCTGTGCTGGGAGCTCTGTTTTTCCATGCAGAGCTGCTGGGAAAGTACCTTTAAGTCTGCTGCAGCTGAACTCATAACAGCCTCTTTTCCCAGGTGCTCTGTCCTAGGAAGGTTGGCTTTATTTATAAGTTCTTGTCACGTTGCTGCCTTTTTTCATAGATGCCCTGCCCTGCACAGAGTAGTCTAGCCATGGGCTGCCAGCAGAGGCATTGATGAGCTGCCACAGGCTCTGCGCAGCTGCAGTGTGAACTGCCTAGGTAGTGTGGACTGCCTCAGTAGTGGGAGACGCCCTTCCCCCTACTGAGCCAGACCATCCTGGGTTCAGCTGCACTTGCTGTGAAACTCTCAGTTCAGAGTGTTTCCGTTTGCTTGTTTTGTGGGGATGGTACCCACCAAGCCAGATCGCCTGGCTCCCTGTCTCAGCCCACTCCCTTTCAGTTGATTGGGCGGTTCTGTCTTCCAGACATTCCAGGTGCCAGTCGAAACAGCCACCCAGACTTGTGTGAGTTTCTGTGTGCTGACCCAGCACTGGCTGAAACCACTGTGCTGAAAACTTGTGGCATTCTTCTGCCCAGGAATCTCCTGGTTTGTGGGCAGCAAAAACTTGTTTGGAAATGTGGTGAGCACACACCTTCTGTGCTGTTCTCACTGGGAACTGCACTCTGGAGCTGTTCCTCTTTAGCCATCTTGGATCCTTGAGACAAAATTTAAAAATTTAAGTTATTAAAAAGAAGACAATGAATGGTGTATTATAGAGAAAGTGGATCTGTAACATCAACAACAGAAAACCCCACCAAAGATGTTAGAAACGTCTCAGCTTATCTATAATTCCAGTAATTTTAAAGACAATAGATTCACTAGGTAGATGACAAAAATTATCACAGTGGATTAAAGATCAAAGTTTATGTTACTTCTAAGAGATTCACCTAGAAACATAAGGACAAATATTAAAGTACAAGTATAAGGAAGAAATATAACAGGAAAGTTATAAACAAAATAAAGTTTGAACAGTTAAAATAACATAAAAAGAAGAAAAGTTTACCAGAAATATTTTTGAAAGGAACATCATTAGGAATAGAGGTAGTCATAGCATGAAAAAGGTCCACTTCTTGAGAGATATACAATAATTTTATCTTGTTTGGACCTAATAGTTTCAAGCACAGAAAGAATATAGTCAATAAAACTATAATAAAAGCTGCACAATTTAGTATTATGATAACCAATTTCACTACATCCCTCTCAGTTACTTACATGCCAAGCAAATAAAAATATAAAGATATAGAAGATCTGGTTATTTAAAAGTTTTGAGAGAACAGGTATCATCTATAAAATGCTTAAGCCAGCATATATCCAGCAGTTCAATTTTTTAATAATTACTACAAAGAATTTCATTGTCTGAATATAACATTTTTTTGCAGCCAATTCTCAATTTCAAGGCTTGACCCTTTTGACATGTCATGTCCTCATTATATTTTTCTCCCTGGCAATGTAGAGAGATTTTGAAGGCCTCTTGTTGCATGACATGGCATAGTAAGACCAGAGGGTTCCTGTTTCCTCATTTATTTCAATATCTGCAACCCTGTGGAATTCATCATATTTTTATGGTATTTCTTAAGGGTAGAGAATAATTTAAGAATTGGCATTTTTATCTTCCTCACCTGTTAAAATACTTATCCTTTATAGCCTTCTAAAAAGTAAGTATATTTAAGAAGTATTGGTTGTCAATTCTTCCTAGGCTTGAGTCATTCCCTCTGAAGACTCTTTCAGTTTATGTCTCCTAATGTTGATAGGATGCTATGAGGGAGGCAGGAAGAAAATCCATCAATAAACATTTGCTACTAGACACATGAACCATTTCAGATGTTTTTCCCCAAAGACACAAAGCAGTTTTAAACATTGTATTTATTTTCCACAGAAACAGCAATTGAGCACATTGTTTTGCGATTTAGGAGTACACTGTGGTTGGTAATGAGTTTCATAAAACATGGAAGTCACCTTATCCCATCTTAAGAGAGTAGTGATATTGCATGCTTAATCGTGAGAAGCATTTGAAAAACGATCTTCATAAAACCAAATGTCCAACTCTAGTAGGAAGAATGTATGGTGTTCAAATGTATTTTGTCCTTTTGTTCAGAATTCTGAGGACTTCAACACTTATAGTATTTATATTTTATTTTGTTTTCTTAAGTCAGAATCAGAATGAGGAAAGAAACTCTAATTTCCCTTAAGCATCTAAGACCACAACCCCCTTGACCTCCACATTGCATTTTAGTAGGAGAAGTAAAGGCTAGCAGACCAAGCGCCACCTTTAATCACCCTCCTATAGATCGCAGGCACAGTATGGAGGAATCTTTCTGGAAGGCATTGCTTTTACTTAAACACAATCAAACCTCCACCTAAGTCCATACCATACCCCTTCTCCATGGACCAAGACCCTTTTACATGCAATTTCTAGAGTTGTAGAGTTGTAAACCCAAGACCCTTTCACATGTAATGTTTAGAGTTGTAAGCCTTTATAAGAGCAGGGATTTTCTTTGTTCGTGGCTGGCTCTTTGGGGCATTCAGAACTGCTGCAGCTCCGGGCCAAATAAATCACCCCTTCCTCCCAAGTTCAGAGTTGGAGAGGTTTGTTTCACAGCCTTTCCTGCTTCAAGAATAATCAGAAAGGCTTACCATTTTGTTCTCTATCTGAAAAAAGGTAATAGCATAGTTTGAAGAAATATTATATATTTAGTAACATTTTTGAGATGCATCTTTCAATTGTTCTAATTCATTGAAATCAATCATTTTTACTTGTTGAATTAATCACTTATAGAGGAATGCAAATTGATTATATAAGTGAAAATTGCACTTAAATATCAAGATTTATTTCTGTCTAAATAATATTTACATTAATTATTTTAGCTCAACTTCCTAGAGTTCAAACTTTATTAATGATAGGTATCTCAAAATATAAAATTTGTCAAAACCTTTCCTAAATATTTATTTTAATTTCAAGTGACTTCTAACCCAAGAAAGGAAAAAATAAAAGAGGAAAGTTGAAACTAAACAAGACAATATTGTCAGAGACTTTTAATGCCCATATAGAGCTGACAGACTTGTGGCATTTGAGACTTGCTTGAATAGTACCTTAAATTATAATGGCATAGAACTTTATCTGCAAATTTGGGAAGACTAATCGACCCTGACAGTAATTGTCTCACTAGAGGAAAAGGAAGTCAAAACTAAAACTTCAGCCACTTAACCACCCCTTACAGCCAAATCCCTTGTTGATCAGTGTGGAAAAATAATGAGACCTGCTGTTTCTAAAGGACCATCTTGCTATTGTCAACATTCCAAGGTTTTTCATTTGAGACTCAAATTTATTTCAGTTCCTTACATGCTCTGTGCTATCTGCCTGTATTACCATAAATTATTTCCACTAGAAATGTTGAATTGAAAAACAAAGAGCACTGAGTGTTTTCGTGCAAAAGAAATGAATCTTACCCAAAGGAAATAATGGCCTCATTCCACTCTGATGCACAGCCTTGGATGTTCAAAATCTTTGTCTACACCCCATGTGGGGGCCATTATATAATTGTAATACAATCGCTACAAATGATTAAACACATTGCTAATCTAAACCAAAGCAAAGGGCTTCCAATTTTCCTATCTCAAAGCATCGAACCAACATCTTCCAGTATGAAACTTCTTTCTTTTTTGTTCAATTGGACTTGAATTCTATGCTTAGTTCTCATAAGGTTTTGTGTTCACTGTTTCATAAACACTGCATGCCTGATTCCCATCTCCAGATGCATATGCAAATGCATATACCCTCAAACTGGTTACAGATGCATATGCTCCAAAAACTAGTTACTGTGTTAGATGCTTTCCTGTACAATAATCTCCTGAGGTCAGTGTTGTTATCCTTATTTAATTAATAATAATAGTGACAATAAAAGGAACAAGAATAATTCCCATCATTTACTGAGAAATTGCTATATGACAGGCTCTGTGTGAAGCACTTCATATGCATCATCTTCTGGAAATCTTGCAGTGATCACACATGATGGATTCTGAGAAAATTCCAATATACAATGAAATAACCTAGCACTTATCAGTTTTCTAAGGGACATGCAGCTTGTAATGGAGCAGAGAGTGAATCACAAGTTTGTCTGACTCCAAGTCTAGCATCCCTTTCTTTTCTACATATCCAGAGCTTACCTATTCTTCCAAATATGTCTTGAATCTCACATTGAACTATAAAGACTTCCATGTTATTTCTTTCTTTTCCTTTCTTTCTTTTTTTTATTATACTTTAAGTTCTGGGATACATGTGCTGAACATACAGGTTTGTTACATATGTATACATGTGTTATGGTGGTTCAATCTGTCATCTACATTAGACATTTCTCCTAATGCTATTCCCTCCCTAGTCCCCCAACTCCCAACAGACCCTGGTGTGTGATGTTTCCCTCCCTGTGTCCATGTGTTCTTACTACTCACCCCCCACTTATGAGTAAGAACATGAGGTGTTTGGTTTTCTGTTCCTGTGTTAGTTTGCTGAGAATGATGGTTTCCAGCTTCATCTATGTCCCGGCAAAGGACATGAACTCATTCTTTTTTTGGCTGCATAGTATTCCATGGTGTATATGTGCCATATCCTCTTTATTCAGTCTATCATAGATGGACATTTGGGTTGGTTTCCAGTCTTTGCTATTGTGAATAGTGCTGCTGTGGTGATTCCTCAAGGATCTAGAACCAGAAATACCATTTGATCCAGCAATCCCATTCCTGGGTACATACCCAGAGGATTATAAATCATTTTTTTTTTGAGACCATGTCATGGAGTGCAGTAGCACAGTCTCAGCTCACTGCAACCTCCATCTCTTGATTTCAAGCCATCCTCCCACCTCAGCCTCCTGAGTAGCTGGGACTACAGATGTGTGCCACCATGCCCGGCTAAGTAAGGTTTGTGTTTTTAGAGACAAGGTTTCATCATGTTGCCCAGGCTGCTCTCAAATTCCTGGGCTCACCTCCTACTTTGGCCTCCCAAAGTGCTGGGAATAGAGGGATGAGTCACCACACCACGCCCCTTCCCTAATATTCTAAGGTGGTCTTGGTGCTGTGCGTTACACAGTATGTACAGCTGTTACTGTGAACGTTATTACACAATTCTTATCTTTCAGGTTTGTTGCTGTTATTCATGTTTGCCATTCTTATAGCATCAGGATTACAAAGGTGGCATCTTGGTGCTTTCTTTACAGTACCTGGCTCAATGTCGAGCATTGAGGTGCTCTCTGTATCTATTAGTGAATTCTTTTCAGTCAAGTAAGCCACGTGGGGACAGAGAAGGGCTTAGTTAAGTGCAGAGGAGGCTTGTTCAGAATTCCACTCAGAGTATGTTTATTTTGGCATGTACCAAAAGAAGGGCTCTTCTCACTGTTTTGCCCTTTTCATCAGAGAATTAAATAAAATATGTAGCCACTTAGCCTGATTGCCAATGCATTCTCCACTTTATTGACTTTTAAAATCATCTTAATAAACACAAGCTAAGGTGGAAACTATTAGCAACCTAATCAGGTTATTGCTGAGACTGGAAAAAAAATGTCCCCTTCTAACAAGATACCAACTGTTCAGTTTCCTCTTTAGGCATTTTCTTTCTTGTTCCAGAAAATATACACGATGTACACTGTGGGTTGTCTTAGTTACCTTTTCCTTTTTTTTTTTTGAAAGTGGGTACAGCAGACAGTGAGATCTAATTTTATGTAATATTATTTCAATAGATGTACAAAATATTCAATATTAGCTAGTAATAAAGATGAAATTATAATGATCATGAGATGTTATGAATTTTAGATGATATTCAAAATTCAAAATATATTTTAAAAATAAGGAATCTAAAATTGAGTGAGATTACTTAACTTTTTTAAGGTGACACACATAGATAAAGAAAGGGTGGAGTTTGTATTTGACTCCATGTCTTACAAACACTTAAGTCCATGATGAATTCACGGTAAAGCAAGTTATCACTGAAACTTTATTCTGGCCAAGCATCCTTCCCTTACTTTCCTTTAGCAAAGCCCTACTTTCTGCTTTTCTGCAGTGGTGCTTACTCAACAGGAAGAATAATAAATTGTGTGACTGTCTCTGGCATTTTTGATAGAAAGAGAAAAGATCAATACTCCACCTGCTTTCTAAATTCTAAATCATGAGGTTACCATGCTCACTCTCCTCTACATTTCCACATTGAATCAGGTCTGAAAAACAGATCTATCATTTCTAAAGCTCATTAACCCTGCTTTGCTTTTTCCCTTTATTCTACACCTTTAATCCTTACCCATGTCTACTATGGAAATAAAATGAAATGTAGTCCATTTATTTTAGAACTAATAACTAGAAGTCATGAACATTTCATTAATTATTTTTGGTTTTGAAGTTTAAGTACTTGGTTATTGTATTCAAATAAAAGTATTCACTTGGGAGGTCAGGAGGCCAATATGTAATCCAGAATTATAATAATATATGTACTTGATGATTTGACATATGTCCTGCATTTATCTACCACTGGCTCTAAATCAAGCCACCATCATTGCGGGCCATGTAACAAAGTAGCCTGCTTACCATTCTACCTTTCCTATCCTTTCTTAGCTTTGGTTTCTCCTACACTAAGCTGCCAGAGGGAACCTTTTACAAGAAAAGCCAGATTAAATTCAACATTCAACTCAAAATTGTGCCCGATTTTTTTCATGAAATAGCCCACATTCACATAATGGCCCATAAAGTCCTGCGTGATCTGTCCATCCAATCTCTCTCTGATATCAACTCCTACTACTCTCTTCTTTTTTTTTCCTTCACTTTGCTCATAAAAACCCAATTATACCAAGTATGCTTCTGCTTCAGGGCCTATTTTCTGTCTGTTTCCTCTGCATGCAGTGCTGTTCCTCCAGATATCCACATGGCTAACTCCATGACTCCTTTAGGTTTCTACTCAGATAACACCTTCTGAGAAAGCCCACCATAATCACCCTATTTAAAACTGCCACATCAAGGTACTCCTAGTCTTCCTTATACTCTAAGGTTTCTGTCATAACATTTATCACACACACACACACACACACACACACACACACACACACACACACACACATATATATTCATATCATATACTTTAAATTGTTATACTGTAAGTTCTAGGAGGCAAAAGAACTTTGTCTTCCATGTTCATTGATGTATATTGAGCACTCAAGTAAGTGCCTTATACTCAGTATTTGCTGATTGAATGAATGAATGAATTAAAAAAGAACCTTGAAGGATCTTTATCAACTTATTTAAAGTGGCCTGACTTATAACATGCTCTGTGTCACGTAAGGAGAGCCTCATGCTTTGATATGAAACCAAGCTACTTTAACATAGACTACTCTGGGATCCAGGTACATAATTTCAGATACCTAATTACGTAGAATTAAACAAGTAACTATTATTAAGTATGTAGATAGATAAAAAGTAAAGATTTTAAAAAGTAAATTTCAATCAATTGTTCCGTGTTAGAGAATTCAAATAATTATGTAATAAATGGCATTTCTCATTCTTTCTTTAAAATATCTGTAATACTACTTATTTTACAGGAAACACATCTGTTACTAATAATAGTAAATAATTAAATTGTATAATGCTAACTAATGTTCATTAGTGTACCAATATATTCATGCCATAATTGCCATTTCCTGCCCTGGTTTTTTTATAGGACATCTTGCTGCTGCAGATGGTATGGAGGAAACAATTGTCTTTGGTTGAGATTCTTGATAAAGTTTATAGACTTTAAGCCTGGAAAATCTCCAAATCATGCTAGCATCTGCCTTTAGACAAAATATGAATATGGAATTTATTAAACCACATCCTTAGCTTTACCTTCCAGCAAGCAAAATATTGTCTTTTGTGGCATTTGGTTAAAATTAATGATAATGTAATATTCTCAGGTATTTACAAAATCTATACATTATGCAGCTACCATGTCTTTTTTTGATTATGACTTCAAACTGATTTCTTCAAACCTTTGGGTTTTTTTTTAAATTGTGTAAGGAAGATACATAGCAGATGGAATTGCAATAACAATAAAAGGACAGAAAAACATAGCAACCATAAGGCAAGCACAGGATAAAAATAAAAATAATAAAAGATAAATTCATGAATTTCTAAACATCTTCCTCCTCTTCTCTCAAGTAACACAAACAAAAGCCTTCTTTGTAACAGTTTTTGGTTATCTCATTGTAGAAGGTAGTAGGCTATAGATAGAGTAATTCCATCTATCTATAGTGCTGTACTTGAAACTGATACTTTCATATTTAGTTTTTTGGATACACATTGAAATAAATTCTTATGGTCTTAAAGCTTGAAAGTTACATTTGTTTTATATGACTTCTTTCCTCAGAAAAGGACCTTTGGGTGTCTCAAAAAAAAAGTATCAAACGACTGAAACTCACCAGATCACCACATCAGACATTGAGATGCCAAACCCCTCATATATCATGATTGCTTGCTTTCCCCTCCCTAACTCTTGTTTTGTTTTGTTTTGTTTTGTTTTGAGACAGAGTCTTGCTGTGTTGCCCAGGCTAGAGTGCAGTGGCACAAGCTCGGCTCACTGCAACCTCTGCCTCCTGGGTTCAAGCAATTCTCCTGCCTCAGCTTCCTTAGTAGCTTGGATTACAGGCACTCACCACCATGCCTGGCTAATTCTTTTTTTGTATTTTTAGTAGAGACGGGGTTTCACCATGTTGGTAAGGCTGGTCTCGAACTCCTGACCTCGTGATCCACCTTCCTTGGCCTCCCAAAGTGCTGAGAGTACAGGCATCAGCCACTGCACCTGGCCCCTATGTCTTGTTTTCTTACACATTGTTTCATTTCTTCCCTGCTATATCCTCCTAGTTTTAGTCAGGCAGGGAGTTAGATTTGAGACTGAGCTCCCATCTCCTCGGCTGCAGCACCTGATTAAAGCCTTCTTCCGTGGCAATAGTCATTGTCTCACTCACTGCCTTTCTGTGCGGGAAGCAGCAAGACTCTGGTGTTTTCTTTCCTGCTTTTTCTTTTTTACTTCAGTTAGCTAAAGGTTTGTCAAACTTGATGATCTTTACAAAGAACCAACTTTTAGTTTTGTTGCATTTCTCTATTATTATTTTATTCTCTATCCCATTTATCTTTGCTCTGATATTTATTATTTCCTTCCTTCTGCTACCTTTGTGTTTATTTTTCTTTTTTTCTAGTAACTTAAGTTTTAAAGTTAATCTGCTGATTTAAGATGTTTTTGCTTAATTTTTTAATGTGTGAAGCTATAGGCTTCCTTTTAGTGTGGCCTTCACTGTACCCCAAAAATGTTGGAATGTAATGTTTTTATTTTTATTTTATTTTCTTTTATTTTCAAATATTTTTCAGTTTTCCTTGTGATTTCTTTTTTAATCCATTTGTTATTTGAATGTGTTTTCTAATTTCCACAAATTTACAAATTTTCTTGTTTTCCTTCTATTATTGATTTCTAACATCATCTGTTGTGGTTAGAGATTAATCTTTGTTTGATATCTATCCTTTCACACCTATTGAGACTTAATTTGTGGGCTCACATATGGTCTATCCTGGAAAATGTCCCGTGTGCCCTTGAGAAGAATTAGTATTCTGTTGCTGGGTAGAGTGTCCTGTATATCTGTTAAAACTACTTGGCTTACTGTGTTCTTCAAGTCCTCTATTTTCTTACTTATTTTGAGACTGATTATTCTATACGTGATTGAGAGTAGGATATTGAAGTCTCCAACCATTATTGTAGAACCATTTATTTCTCCCTTTAAATCTGTCAAATTTTCCTTTGTATGTTTTGATGGCCTGTTATATTCTGTAATATCTTTTGACTTGTCCTCAGGACAATGATTATTTTCCACCAGCTCAAATCTATTGTCCAGATTTATTTTGGTTATTCTACATTTTTACTGCATAAATTTCATTTGTTTTTATTTAAACAGTGCATATTACTTTGTCATATTCTTCATGCATTATTTCCATTAGTTTTTTTAACGTGTTTATACTATGGACCTTTTCAAAGTTAGCATCTATTGACTGTTTTTCCCTGTGTATGCATTACATTCACATTCTTTGCATGTCTCCTAAGTTTTTACTGAAGACTGTTCATGGTAGATAGTATAACAAATCTGAATACAGATCTGCTACAGGAAGGAGGAATTGTTATTTGATTGTTTTTTTAATTTATTTGTTTAGCGACGTAGCTGAACTGACTCTGAAATCCATTACTTTTCAGTGTGTAGTCTCTTAATTCCCTGCTCAGATATTTTGTTGTTGTTGTCGCTTTAATCTTGTAGCTTGGCTAATTACAAGTCAGCTTTAATCAGCATAAGCCACTTATTCATCAAATGTTATGATTAAACTCTCTTAGCCAATAAAATCTTTCCTCTATATGTTGAATATGTATGTAACTTACAGACTACTACCACTGTTCAGTGTGTTTACATGTTGTTGTTGTTTTTTCAATCTGAATTCAGCTTGGGACCAAGACCTTGGAGATTACCTTTCTCACTGATGTTTTGAGGACACAGCATTTGGCATGCACACTCTTTCAGACTACCAGTGGTGGCTATGATTTATTTCTAAACATAACTTCCTAGGAGTCATGCTTGTGTCAGAGAAGCTTGCCAGTAAGTGTTTGGCAAGAAGTTGAATTTTGGTATTTGAGGGGTATGCCCTTTTAATTGGTCTGTGTGTGGTTTTTAAAATACTTTCAAGTCTCTCCACATCATGTTCTGATTGCTTCTGAGTGAGCAAAGATCACTGCGTATCCACAGCCTTACTGACTCTCGGGATTGAGGATGATTCCAGGAGTACTCTTCTTAGATATCTCTTTTCCTTGTTCTCTCTATTAAAAATCTGAATGTTTCCCTCTATTGGGTTATGCTTTGTATCATGGAGCTGCTAGCCTCCCTTAATTTCTTGCCATAACGATATCCATTATTTTGAATACTTCTCTTAGTCACAGAGTTCTCCAGGCTTTTTAACAACAACAATAAAAACAATAATACTAATAAAGGCCCTCAGGCAGAGTTGTAGAGCTCCATAGATGAAAGCTGAGGTTGGGGAGGGGATCAGAAAAGGGAGCCCTGTGTTTTTGCTATACCAATCTGCAATACAGTTTTTATCATGCTGGGATAAAGAGGGAAGAAAGGAAGTGGGTCATGACCCAAATACTATAGAATCTCACTGTTCTTACTGGGACTTAGTAGATTTTACCAGTGAGTGTTTCTTCAATTCCTGTATGCTCTTAGAAACTTTCCCTAGATATAAATATTTTTTATGACTTTCAACAATAATCATTTTTTTTTTGGTAAGAAAAGGGTACACCTTGCTCTTGACTCTGTCACCTTGGAAGTTCTGCCTTCTATATAAGTTTTTACATATGCAAGTCATGCAGAGAAATGTATTTATAGTGTGTGTGCACTCACATACATTTACAATTGAATAGAAAAAAATCTGGCATGCTAAGCACACTAATGTTAGCTAAATAGAATCTTGGGTATGGTTGGCTAAGGACAGACTAGTTTTTATCAGTTATTTCTACTGATACAGTTCTGTCACTACCATTTTATACACCTCATTAAATTCTTGCCATTCAACATTTTAAATACTTAAATGTTGCCATTCTAGGTCTTTTCTAGTCTGTTTCTAAGTTTTTTTGTCCAACATGTCCTTACTCTCCTTCCTTCCTAATAAATTTGACTTATTTCTCAAAGCCCTTATGAAACATTATCTTTCTCATGATTTATTTCTTGATCATGCCTCTATGTTCCACCTTCCTTTTCATGTAACTTTATGGGATACATGATTTAGTTAACATAATTATTTTCTGCTAGATTGTGGGTGCCTCAAAGGCAGAAAGTATGTCTTAGTCTTTTTATCTTTCCCTTAGTGCTTTACAAAGCAACTGCCACATAGTAGGAACTCAATGAAAATTAGTCATTCTCTAATAATGTTATTCCACCGTAATATCTGGCAGCAGAAATCTCTTGTTCAACGCTGTGGCTATGTGCATTCAACATTAAGTATAAACAGAAATATGTACTTTATTAGAAAATTAGTGGAAATACATTACCTTTAACACTTCAACTTACAGGGCACAAGGCATATGCAATTAAGGGTGTGAAAAAATATGAAATTCTGACTCCTAGCAAAGGAAAGTGTATGGAAGTTGAATTTTTTTCTGAGTGTTTGCTCTGCTTCAGGCCATATGTTAGTCACTTTGCATACTTTGACTTATCTGTTTATTTTCTATAATAATCCCGAGACTTAGGCATTATTCGCACTTCATAGAATGAGAATTTGAGACCCACAGCTGTTCAATGACTTACTGAATGCTTCAAAACCAGTAGCTGGTAGAGCCAAGACTCAAACCCAGTCATAATCCAAAGCTTGAATTTCCTGAATTTTATTTCTGTCATTGCAATAAAACTATTTAAAATTAATTATCCTGTAACTGGCATTGATCTTTAACTTCTGTTTTCCCTGTTTGGGGTCATCTTAAAAATCAGTGGTATATTGGACCGATGGAATCTTTCTGTCTCATTAGATATTGTCACATATGCATAAACAAATCAAGGATGAGAGTTATAATACCTATTGGCTGTAGGGAAGACCAGAAAGCCTTCCTGGCATTTCCTGAAGAAAAAGCCTTTCAGATATCTTCTTGGTGGGAGACGAAGGGCATTGCCAATTGACTAATAGGCAGACGTATCTTTGAAAAAGAATGCTGGATAATGATCTCAAAGCAGAAAAATTTATCCTCAGTTGCATGTTAAGGTCAGCATGTTATCTCTGAATTTTCCCCTTTCCTTCCTCTCGCCACAATAACAGATGGATACAGCAATTTGGATAATGCCTCATGTTAGTTAAGTTCTTTATTTAAACTAGATACTCTGGAAAAGCACATTTATTTGCAGGTGGCAACACATGCATCAACATGTTACAAATATTGCCTGTATAAGTGAAAATTACTTATTTTCTTTCAGCAGATTGTTCAAATTCAGCCTAATAGGTCATTGGTTTGAATCAAATGGCTTGTTTCTTGATATGGGATATTACATAGGCAATGTATCACTATGCTCTATAATGACATATTTCTAGAGCAAGGATGTGTTCCATAAATGAACTTCTTCATCGAACTTAAAAAGCACAGTTTTGTACATATTTGGCTGCTTTGGAAAGAGCCAAGGGATTCACTTGATCATTGGGGTTCCTCCTAAGACACCTCAAGGGAGAGTCCTTTAATATGTGGCTTCCTGTCATTCCCACGGCCAACAAATCAGGCCATACCACCGCAGGGACAGTTCTAACAGCATGGGCCTTGGAATCAGACAAACCAAGACTGGAATCTTGTAATCACCTACTGCTAACAGCATATCTTGGATAGGTTACAATCCTATTTAGATTTTAGCGTCCTCATTTGTAAAATGGAATGAATAACTTCTAGCTCTTTGGTTTGTTGTTGGAGTTAAATAAAATGATTATGGAAAATGATAATAAACCCTTAATTGAGATGCCATATAAAGTGGTATATTGAGATGCATTTAGAAACAACTTGAGCTCAGCACAGTAGAGAATTCTGATGGGATGGTGATGTTTCTGAGGGCATAGCATAGGGAATGGCAGGGAAATTTGCACTCTCATATGTCTCACTTTCAAATCTTACAATGTCATTGTCATTGATTTATTTGAGCTCTAGCCTGAGAAAAAAGGAGAACATAGTTCTACTGATGGAGAATGATTCTATTTACAGAGGTTAAATTTTTTATATTGTAAACTTATGGTAAAAGGAATTTAAGTTTAATGTAGGCAAGAGATTACCAGAAGGATGGAAAAAATAATGCCAAGAGAGATTTGGAATTATTTAGGAATTTTAAGAGTAAGTTAACAAATACTGTCTGGGCATGGTGGCTCACACTTGTAATTCTACCACTTTGGGAAGCTGAGTCGGGCAGATTGCCTGAGCTCAGGAGTTCAAGACCACCCTGGGCAACATGGTGAAACCCTGTCTCTACTAAAAGTACAAAAAAAAATTATCTGGGCATGGTAGTGTGCATCTATAGACCCAGCTACTAAAGATGGTTGAGGCATGAGAGTCACTTGAGCCCAGAAAGCAGAGGTTGCAGTGAGCCGAGATCACACCACTGCATTCCAGTTTTGGTGACAGAGCAAGAGTCTGTCTCTTAAAAAAAAAAAAGTAAGCTAACAAATATTAATACACATCTGCAAGTCTAAGGGAAATCAGTCTAGAATAAAAATAAATAAAGGTAGATCTCAGAAAGCACCTTCAAGAAGATGGATTAAAAGCACCAAGTACTCTTATCTTCCACAAAGGAGAACCAAAATAGTAAAGAGAATACTGCAATGCAAGTTCATAATGTAAGAAAAAGAACGCTGGGATTCAAGAGAGAAGCTACAGGAAACACCTAAAACAAGGAAGGATAGGGAAGCACGGCAGTCTTCTTGTCTGGGATCATTGAGTAGCCTGGAGAGGTTTTCCAGTGAAGGCAAGGATGAGTGAGTGACCCATAGACCTTCAGATTTCCATCATGGACTCCTGCATCTTAGGCATGGGAAAGCTCCTAGACCCTTGCAGTCCCTGAGACTAGCATAAGGAGCTTCATGGAGGCAGTGTGAAAACATTGCTTCAGAGAGGGAGCTCACTGAGTCCAACACATTCTGAGCTAAGCAGCTATTGAAAGGCAGCATATTTAGAGCCCAGCTGCCAACAGGCTACATCCTGCCTGGAGGTCCAACAGTGCCTGCATTCCCACATCCCTAGAGTCCTCAGAGATTCTCCACCTTCAGTCACCACCATTGTTGGATGCTGCATCCAGGACTGAAGAATGAGGCTTTGGCAGACTCTGTTGCCTCAGGAGTGATGTCACTTCACATTTTCATTCACTCTGAGGACAAACTCTGCAACTGGCAGTCGCCATCACTACAGGCTGTCACATCCAGGGTTGAAACGTGAGTAAAGTGCATAATCCTCAGCTGCCTGCCTTTGACTGTTGTCCCTGAAAGCACACCTCTTCTTTCCAGTAGTAGGTTTACTGTGTGGCCACTGCTGCTGCCAGAGCATTCTGCCTTGGGCCTGGGGTCCATTCTGCTGCTGCATACCACAGCCAGTGCCTATCCACACCACTGGGTTGCCTGAGGATGGACCTACTAAGCCCCATTTTACATTCTCCAGCATGAGAACACCCTGCCCAAGGGCCTGAGAACTTCCCAGCCCAGTCCACTACTGTTGGCACCAGAGCATTCCTCTGCAGGGACTGAGATCAGGCCCACCCAACCTGTTGCTACCATCACAATAGGCACCCAAATCCACATGCTTCTTTGAGCCTGAATACTGGCCCATCTAGCTCATTACAGCCATTGCCACACTGGCAAATATCACTTGGGTCCCAAAGGTTAGACCCCCACCCCCACTGCTACTGCCATTGTCCACATCATGAAGGCTTCTAGGGGGTCAATAACCCACCATCAACAAAGCCCATCAATGCCTAGAGGCCCAAGAATTCATCCATCTGAACCTTATAACACTGCTGCCAGTGTACACAGCCCTAGGGACTAAGAACAGGTATGCTCTGCCTGTCGCTGCCACCACTGGACCCTGAACACTGGTCCAACTGACATCCTGAGCCCAGCAAAACTTCACCACACCCTCCACTAGCAACTGCATCCTAAGCCACAGAGGAAATAACAGACACCACTGATGCCATTTACAGCCAAGATATCACACAGAGTCTATACTACTGCACACATCCACAATCAAAGCCAAAGTGCTCTACCCACACAATAGCATAAATACATACTCAAAAAGAATTCCTGCCTTATGAAAGCAAATTAAAAAATTCGAAAGCAGTGACTATTACACCAGCTGTGCAGATATCAACGTAAGGACCTGGAAACATAAAAGACCATGGAAAATATGACACTTTCAAGGGAACACAATAATTCTTCAGCAATGGATTCTAATCAAAAAGAAATTTATGAAATCCCAAGATGAAAAGGAATATAAATGTGTTTCTTACCACTGTAAACTTAAAAACAATAAAGACATGTATATATATATATATATATATATATATACATACATACACATACATACACACACACACTCATACCTATAAAACCTCAATAAAAAATGTCAAAAAAATCTAACATTTAAAAGAGAGAATTTTATAAAATTTCTGATGAAGTATTCAAAATCATGACATTAAAGAATCTCAATGAGATACAAATAATTTTTTTTAATTACAAAGAAATTGGAAAAACAATTCAGGATATGAATGAGGAGTTTACTAAAGAGATAGATATAAGAAAGAACTAAACAGAAATTCTGCAACTAAAGAATTCATTGAATAAAGTACAAAACGCATTCAAACACTTCAAAAGTAGATTGGAGCAAATCAAAGAAATAATTTCAAACTTGAAGACAGGCCTTTTGAAATTACCCAGTGAGACAAAACTAAGAAAAAAGGAACTGAAAAGAGTGAACACAATCTATGTGACATATGAAATATGATAAATCAACCAAATATTCAAATTTTCAGTGTCACTGAAGGTAAAGAAAAAAAAAACAAAAGCATTAGAAAACATATTTAACAAAATAATAGCAGGAAGTATTCGAAGTCTAGCAAGTGATTTAGATATTGAGATTCAACAAGTCCAGAAATCCTGAAAATGATACAATGCAAACAAGTCTTCTACATGACAGATTATAATCAAAGTGTCAAAAGTCAAGACAAAGAGACAATATTAAAAACAGCAAGAGAAAAACATCTATTTCCTTAGAAGTAAACCTATTAGAATCATAGCAGATTTCTCAGTTGAAACCTTACAGGCCAGGAGAGAATGGGGTGACATATTCAAAGTGCTGAAAGATAAAAACAGCTAATCAAAAATACTGTACTTGGCAAAGTTAACCTTTTATAGGATAAGAGAATAAAAGATAAATAAAATCTTTCTCAGACCAATGAAAGCTCAGGGAATTCATTAACACTAGACTGGCCCTTAAAAAATAGCTTAAGAGAGTACTACACCTAGAAGCGAAAGGATAGTATTTATCACATGAAAGTTCAAAACCCACTGATAGGACAAACACAAAGAAGAGAATTGACTCAAATATTACCACTACAGAAAAACACCAAACCAAATGACAAACCATAAGAGGGAAAGAAAAGAACAAAGAATATACAAAACAATGAGAAATCAATCAGGAACAACCCTCAGATATAAATAATAACCTTAAATGTAAATGGATTAAACTTTCCACTTAAAAGATGTAGACTGACTGAATGAATTAAAAATAACAGCAACAACAATAACAAAAAACCAGGCCCAGCCATATGCTGTCTATGCTGTCTAAAAGAAACTAATCTCAACAGCAAAAACAATTTCAGACTGAAAGTAAAGGTTGGAAAATTATATCCATGTAAATGGAAACCATAATTGAGTAAGAGTGGCTTTGCTTATAATCAGATAAAACAGAATTTAAGTCAGAAGAAGTAAATAGAGACAAAGAGGGTCATATCATGCTAAAGGGATAAATTCAGCAAGAAAATATAACAATTCTAAACATGTATGCAGCCAACACAGATAACACAAATGTGTAAATCAAATATTATTAGAGCTAAAAGGAGAGATAGACTCCAATACAGTAATAGTTGGGGACTTCAACACCCTACTCTCAGCATCAGACAGATCATCTAGACAGACAATTAACAGAGACACATTGGATTTAAACTGCAATTAAACCAAATGGACCTAACAGACATTTACAGAACATTTTGTACCACAGCTGCAGAATGCACATTCTAATCAGCTCATGAAGCATTCTCCATGACAGATCATATATTAGGACATAAAACAAATTAAAAAAAAATTTAACAATCAAAGTTATATGAAGTATCTTCTCAGACTACAGTAAAATATAAAAGGTATTAATAACAAGAGGAACATGGAAAAGAGTACAAATACATGGAAATTCAAGAATATGCTAAATTAAACAAATCTTGGATGACCATTGGGTTAAGGAAGTAATTAAGGAGGAAATTAAAAAAATAAAAGGCTTGAAACAAATGAAAACAGAAATACAACATAATAAAATCTCTGGATATAGCAAAAACAGTGCTATGAAAGAATTTTATAGCAATAAATGCCTACATCAAAAAGTAGAAAGATTCCAAATAAAAAAAAATTAATGATGCATCTCAAAGAACTAGAATAAACTGAACTGCAAATTAGTAGAAGAAAATGAATAACGACTGAAGCAGAACTAAACAAAATGAAGACAAAAAAGATACAAACTTTCAACAAAATGAAAACTTGGTTTGTTAAAAAGATAACAAAATCAATAAACAGCTGACTAGAGAAACCAAAAGAAAACAGAGAGCTCAAACTCAGTCTGAAATGTAAAAGGAAACATCACAACTCACGCCGTAGAATGGGCTGGGAAAGATGTGTGGGTTCATGGGTAGGGGTAAGGAAAGTTTGGTTTATGGGTACAAACATAAAGTTAGAAGAAAGAAGTTCTAACGCTTGATAGCAGAATAGACTGACTATACTTAACAACAATGTATTGCATATTTTAAAATAGTTAGAATAGAGGACTTAAAATGTTCCCAATACATAGAAGTGATAAATACTCGAGGTGATGTATACCCCAAGTACCTTGACTTGATCCTTGTACAGTCTATGCACATAACAAAATACCACACATAGTAATAAATATATAAAAAACATTTGTCAATAAAAAATAGAGCGATGGAAAAAGAGGCAGATCAAGATAGCTGAATAGAAGCCCCAGCAATCATCCCATCCCAACAAGAACACCAAATTGAACAACCATCCACACACAAAAAAGGTGAAGGATTACAAGGGAATGATCACAGTACTTGGTTTTGACATATTTAGGAAAGAGACACTGAAAAGGGTGAAAAAAACAGTCTTGAATTGCTTAAATCACCCCTCGCGCATCCCTTGGCAGCAGTCATGTTGTGTAAAGAGAGAATCTGTGTGCTTGCACTTGGGAGAGGGAGACTGCAGTGATTGTGGCACTTTGCATTGGAACTCAGTTCTTCTTTGTCACAGCAGAAAGCAAACAGGTAGAACTCAAGTGACACCTATGGAAGGAACATTTAGACCAGCCTAGCTAGAGGCAAATTGTCCATCCCAGTAGGTGGAATCTGAATTTGACTGTGTGCTAAAGTGCTATGAGTTTCTAAGTAAACTTGAAAAGCAGTCTCGGCCACAGGGACAACAATTCCTGGGCAAGCCCATGTGCTGTGCTGAGCTCAAAGCTGGTGGATTTGGAGTACATGAACCCTAGTGAGACACCAAGTGATGCAGCCCAAGGAAGCCTTGCACCAATTCTCACCAACCTCAAGCAGCACAGCTTGCAGCTGTGGAAGAGGCTCCTTCCTTCCACTGTGGAGAAGAGAGGGGAGAATAAAGTGGGTTTTGTCTTGAAACTTTGATACCAGCTCTGCCATAGTAGAACAGAGTACTGGCAGAATCCTGAAGCCTCCATTACAGGCCATAGCTCATGGATAACATTTCTAGACACACCTGGGCCAGAAGAAAGCACATTGTCTTGAAGGGAAGGACCATATCCTGGTAGAATTTATCACCTTCTGACTAAACAGCCCTTAGGCCCTAAATAATTAGCAGTGGTAGCCAGGTAGTAATGGCCATGAGCCTTGGATTAGACTCAGAGCTGTGCTGGCTTCAGGTGTGACCCAGCACATTTCCAGCTGTAGTGGCTATGGGGCAGACTCCTGCTTGAGGATCAGAGAGAGAAGAGTAAAGAGACTTTGTTGTGTAGCTTAGGTACTAGCTTGGCCACAGTGGAGTAAAGCACCAGTGGGGCTCCTATGGTCCCCAGTGCCAGGGCTTGGCTTTTGGATGGCACTTCTAGACCTGCGCTTGGCCAGAGAGGTCACACTGTTTTGAATAAAGAGAATCAGGCCTGATAGTGTTCACCACAAGCTGATGGAAGAGTTCCTGGGTCTTGAGTGAACAATGCAGGTAGCCAGGCACTATTCACCATGGGACTAGTGTGGTTATGTCCATGGAGAGAGACATCTCTACTTAAGGAAAGGGGAGGGGAGAGTAGGAAGGATATTGTCTTGTGCTTCAGTTTCAGTTCAGCTGCAGTAGAAGAGAGCACCAGGTACATTCCTAAGGCTCCTGACTTCAGGTCCTGACTCCCAGACAACACCACTGAACCTGCACAAAGCCAAAGGGCATTCACCATCCTGAATGGAAGGACACAAAGCTGCCTGTATTTAACTCCTGCTGATTATAGAGCCTTGGGTCTTGAGTGAATATAGGTGGCAGCCAGGCAGTGTACACTATGGACCTTGGGCAAGACATGTGCCCTGCTAGTTTCAGGTCTGACCTATCACAGCACCAGTGATGGTGGCCACAGAGAAGCTTGTTTCAACTCTTACCCTGCTCCAGGTAGCTCAGTACACATAGAGAAAGACTCCATTTGTTTGGGCGAAAGTAGGGAAAAAGAACAAGAGTATCTGCCTTATAATAGGAAATTTTCCTGGATTTTACCCAGAACACCAAAGCTGTCTATGAGTCTGCAAGAGCTACAACATTACTGGGCTTGGGATGCCTTCAAATGAACATATAGCTGCAGTGCCCAAAGACTTAGTTCACAACACTTAAGTTCCTGAAAATACTTGGAAAACATTCCCAAGAAGGACAAATATCAATTAGCCCAGACTGCAAAGACTACAATTAAATACCTAACTCTTCAATGCCAAGACATTGATGAACATCCACAAGCATCAATACTGTTCAGTCACACATGACCTCAACAAACAAACTAAACAAAGCACTAGTGACCAATCCTGGAGTGGCAGAGATATGACCTTTCAGAGAAAGACTTTTAAATAGCTGTTTTGAGGAAGATCAATGAAATTCAAGATTAAACATTCAAGAAATCCAGAATTCTATCAGATAAATTTAGTGAAGAGATTGAAATAATTATAAGGAATGAAACAAAAATTCTGGGGCTGAAAAATTAAGTTAACCTACCCAAGAATGCATCAGAATCTCTTAACAGCAGAACTGATTAAGCAGAAGAAAGAATTAGTAAGCTTGAAGACAAACTATTTGAAAACGCACAGTTGAAGGAGAGAAAAGAAAAAAAAAAACTAAAAAGACAGAAGTATGCTTACAAGGTCTAGAAAATAGACTCAAAAGAGCAAATCTGAGAGTTATTGGTCTAAAGGGAGGTAGAGAGAGATCAGGGTAGAAAGTTTATTCTAAAGGATAATAACAGAGAACTTTCTATGTAGATATAAATATACAATTATAAGAAGATTATAGAACACCAAGCAGATTTAATCCAAATAAGAGCACCTCCAGATATTTAATAATAGAACTCCAAAAGGTCAAGGATAAAGAAAGGATTCTAAAAGCAGCAAGAGAAACGAAACAACACTCAAAGGAGCTCCAATTTGTCTAGCAGCAGACTTTTCAGTGAAAACCTTACAGGCCAGGTTAGAGTAGCATGACATATTTAAACTGCTGGAAGAAAAAAAAAAAAAAAAAAAAAAAAATATATATATATATATATATATATATATATATATATATATCCTAGAAAAGTATATTCAGTGAAAATATTCTCAAACATAAGAGAAAAATAAAGACTTTTATAGACAAATAAAAATTGAAGGCATTCATCAACACCAGACCTGTCCAATAAGAAATACTAAAGAGAGCTCTTCAGTCTTAAAGAAGAGAAAAATAATCAGTAATAAGAAATCATCTAAAGGTATAAAACTCAACTGGTAATACTAAATACACAAACAGGATATTACCACACTGTATTTGCAGTGTGTAAACTATACATATCTCAAGTAGAAAGATTAAAACATGAAACTAGCAAAAAATAATAAAAACAAAACTTTTCAAGATGTAGTATAATAAAAATAATTAGAAAAATCAAAAAGTTAAAAACTGGAAGGTGAAGTTAAAGTATAAAGCTTTCATTGCTTTTCTTTTGGCTAGTTTGATATGTTATTTGTTTATGCAATCACTGTAAAATTGTCAGTTTAAAGTGATGGATTATAAGCTATTATTTGCAAGCCTCATGGCAATGCCAAATCAAAGCACATACAACAAATACATAAAAAATAAAAAGAAAGAAATTAAAATATACCACCTGAAAAAAAAAGTCTTTATTAAAAGAAAGACAGGAAGAAAGAAGAGATAAAGAAAACACCACAAAACAACTAGAAAATGAATAACAAAATGGCAGGAGTAAGTCCTTATCCATAATAACAATAAATGTACTAAACTCTTCAATCAAGACATAGAGTGGTTGAATGGATAAAAAAGAAAACCGAATGATCTCTTGCCTACAAGATACCCTTTATCTATAAAGACACATGTAGAATGAAAATAAAGGGATGGAAAAAGATATTCTATGGAAATGCAAACCAAAAAAGATCAGGAGTAGATATACTTAAATCAGACAACATACATTTCAAGACAAAACTATAAATACAGACAAAGAAGGTCATTACATAATGATAAATGATTAAATAATAGGATATAACAATTGTAAATATATATGCACCTAACACTGCATCATCCAGATATATAAAGCAAATATCATTAGAGCTAAGGAGAGAAATAGATCCCAATATAATAATAGCTGGAAACTTCAACACCCAAGTCTCAGCTTTGAATAAATCATCCAAACAAAAAATCAGCGTAGAAACAACAGACTTAATCTGCACAATAGACCAGATGGAACTAACAGATATTAACAGAATATTTCATCCAACAGCTGTAGCATACACAGTATTCTCTTCATCACGTAGATCATTCTCAAGGATAGACCATATGTTAGGCCACAAAACAAGTCTTAGAAAATTCAAAAAATTGAAATAATATCTTCTCAGACAACAATGAAAAAAAGTAGAAATCATAGGAAAATAACTTTGAAAACTATACAAAACATGGAAATTAAACAATATGCTCTTGTATGACCAGTAGATCAATGAAGAAATTAAGAAGAAAAGCTAAAAATTTAGTGAAACAACTGATAAGGGAATCACAATGTACTTAAAACTGTGGTATACAATGAAAGCAGTACTAACAGGGAAGCTTGTATCAATAAGCACCTACATCAAAAAAGCAGAAATACTTCAAATAAATAATCTAATAATGTGTCTTAAAGAACTAAAAAAGCAATAGCAAACCAAACCCAAAATAAGTAGAAGAAAAGAAATAATAAAGATAGGAGCAGAAATAAATGAAATTGAAAGGAATAAAACAATACAAAAGATCAATGAAAAGTTGTTTCTTTGAAAGATAGGCAAAATCAATGAAACTCTACCCAGATGATATGATTTGGCTGTGTGTCCCCACCCAAATCTCATGTTAAATTGTAATATCCAATGTTGGTGAAGGAATCTGATGGGAGGTAATTGGATCATGAGGGCAGATTTTCCCTTTGCTGTTCTTGTGACATTGAGTTCTCAGGAGATCTGAGGTTTTAAAAGTGTGTGGCTCTTCCTCCTTTGCTCTCTCTCACTCTCCTTCCTCCATGTGAAGATATACTTGCTTTCCCTTTGCCCTTCTGCAAATAATTTTATGTTTCTTGAGGCCTCCCAGCCATGCTTCCTGTACAGCCTGAAGAACTGTGAGTCAATTAAATCTCTTTTCTTTATAAATTACTTAGTCTCAGGTAGTTCTTTATAGTAGTATAAGAATGAACTAACACATCAAACAAATTAAGAAAAAAAAGGGAGAAGACCCAAATAATATCAGAGATAAAATGCAGACATTAAAACTGATATTGCAGAAATTCAAGGTTTATTAGAGGCTACTATGAACAACTGTATACCAATAAATTGAAAACCTGAAAAAAATAGATAAATTACTAGACAGATACAACCTACAAACATTGAACCATGAAGAAATTCAAAACATGAATGGACCAAAAACAAGTAATAAGATTGAAGACGTACTGAAAAGTCTCCTAGCAAAGAAAAACCTAGGAACTGATACCTTTACTCTTGAATTTTACCAAACATTTAAAGAACTAATACCAATTCTACTCGATCTATTCCAAAAAATAAAGGAGGAAATAATACTTCAAGACACATTCTATAATTCCCCTATTACCCTGATACCAAAATCAAAGATGCATCCAAAAAAAAAAAAAAGAAATGAAACTACAGCCCAATATGCCTGATGAACATTGATCCAAAAATCCTCAACAAAATACTAGCAAACAGAATTTAACAATGCATTAAAAAGGTCATTTGTTATAACCACATAGGATTTATCCTAATGATGCAAGGATGGTTTGACATACACAAATCAATTAATGTGATAACCATATCAAGAGAATAAAGAACAAAAACCATATGATTATTTCAATTGATGCTTAAAAAGCATTTGATAAAATTCAGCATCCCTTCATGATAAAAACCTTCAAAAAACTAGGAATGGAAGGAACATCCACAATGCAATAAAAGCCATATATGACAGACAGACAACTAGCATCACACTGAATGGGGAGAAACTAAACACCTTTCCTCTAAGATACGGAACAAGACAAAATGTCTACTTTCCCCACTGTTATTCATCATAGGACTGGAAGTTCTAACTAGACAATCAGACAAGAGAATGAAATAAAGGGTATAAAAACTGGAATGGAAGAAGTCAAATTATCTTTGTTTGCAGATAATATTATCTTATGTTTAGTAAAACCTAAATACTCCACCAAAAATACTGTTATAAATGATAAACAAATTCAGTAAAACGGCAGGAAACAAAATCTACATACAAAAATCAGTAGCACTTCTATATGTCAACAGTGAACAATCTGAAAAAGAAATCAAGAAAGTAATTCCATTTACAATAGCTACAAATAAATCAAAATACTTAGTAACAAACCTAAGCAAAGAAGTAAAAAAATATCAAGCATAAAAACTATAATACATTGATGGATGAAATTGAAGATGACAGACAAAAAATGGAAAGATATTCTGTATTCATTGATTGGAAGAATCAGTATTTTAAAAATATTAATACTGCCCAAAGCAATCTATAGCTTCCGTGCAATCTCTATCAAAAACCAATGATATTCTTCACAGAAATAGAAAAAATAATTCTAAAATTTATATGGAATCACAAAATATCCAGACTAGCAAAATCTATTCTGAGTATAAAGAACAAAATTGAAACAAATCACATTAACTGATTTCAGATTATATTACAGAACTATAATAACCAAAACAGCATGGAACTATTATAAAAATAGACACACAGATCAATGGACCAGAATACTGCAGTGAACTCACTTTCAGTGAAGATACCAAAGAGATGCATTGGAGAAAGGATACACTCTTTAATAAATTGTGCTAAGAAAACTGGATATCCATACACAGAAGAATGAAACTGGATTTCTATCTCTCACTATATGTAAAAATTAAATTAAAATCAATTAGAGACTTAAATCTAAGATCTCAAACTATGAAACTAATAAAAGAAAACATTTGGAAAACTCTCTAGGATATTGGTTTGGGCAAATATTTCTTGAGTAGTATCTCATAAGCACAGGCAACCAAAACAAAAACGGACAAATGAAATCACATCAGGTTAAAAAGCTTCTGCACAGCAAAGGATGCAATCAACAAAGTGAAGAGACAATCAATAGAATGGGAGAAAATGTTCACAAACTATCTGACAAGGGATTAATAACCAGATTGTATAAAGAGCTAAAACAAGCCAATAGCAAAAGAAATCTAATAATCTAATTAGATTATTAGCATATGATCTAGCAATCCTATTGCTAGGTGTATACTTAAATGAAAGAAAATCAGTATATTGAAGAGATAGCTTCATTTTCATGTTTATCTCAGCACTATACACAATTGCCAAAATTTTTGAGCAGCCTAAGTGTCCATCAACAAATGAATGCATAGAGAAAAATGTGGTGCATATATGTAATGTAACACTATTCAGCCATGAAAAGGAATGAGATTCCATCATTTGCAGGATCATAAATGAAACTAGAGAACTTGTGTTAAGTGAAATAAGACAGACATAGAAGAATAAAGTTTGTATGTTGTCACTTATTTGTGGGAGCTAACATTACAATTGATCTCATGTAAGTAGAGCATAGTATGATGGTTATCAGAGGCTGAGAAGGGCAGTGGAGAGTGTGGATAGTTAATTGATACAAAATATAATTAGATAGAATAAATAAAATCTAGTACCTGTTAGCGCAACAGGGTGACTACAGACAACAATAATCTACTGTACATTTAAAACTAAATAAAGGAGTACAATTGAATTGTACTTTTCTTTGCAACAAAAAGAATAAATGCTTAAGGTGATGTGTATCCCATTTACCCTGATATGATCAGTACACACTGCATGTCTGTATCAAAATATCTCATCAACCCTATAAATATATACATCTACTATGTACTCACAAAATTAAAAAAAAACTGAGTCTAAATTAAAATGTATATTTTTCTGACTTCTTAAGTTATATTTCTATTTTGTAGTAGTATGCATTTCAGTGAGTTATTTTTGTCTCTGTTGCAGTTACATTTATTATTAACTCAGGTAGTGAGTCAGCAAGTCAGAAATGCGTCTCTTGCACAAGTAAGTAAAGGAAGAAAGACAGAGTGAGATGGGGATTGGAGGCAAGAAAAAGAGAGAAAGAGAAAGGAAAAGAAAAAAGGAGGAGGAAGAAAAGGGGAAGAAAAGGAAATAAAAAGTGAAAGCTCAGAATAACAGAGAAATAGAAAGAGAAAAAAGGAGAGTGTGAGAGGGAGAAAGAGAGAATGAGGATGGAAGGGAGGGAGGGAGGGGAAAAGGAAGAAATGAAGAAAGAAAAAGAGAAAGAAAGAAAGAAAGAAAGAAAAGAAAAAGGAAGGAAGGAAGGGAAAGGAAGAAAGAAAGAAGAAAGAAAGAGAGAAAGAAAGAAGAAAGAAAGAGAAGGAAGAAAGAGAAAGCAAGAGGGAGGGAGGGAAGGAAGGAAGGAAGGAAGGAAGGAAGGATGGATGGATTTCATTTTATTCAGGAACTCAGCTTAGAGAATATGCTTAAATTTTTTATCTTTATAATAATTTAAAAATTATTACAAGTCTTAGAGATATTTTGGATTAGGAGAGCAACCATTACTGCTCACTATTTAATTGTTTCTTAAAATTTAATGTACATACAAATCACTCTGATTCTGATTTGCTGGGTCAAGTTGGGGCCCAGATAATGCATTTTCTAAGATAATACACCTTAGAAAATGGATTATATAAGACGATATTGATACTCTGGAACCACATGTGAAGTGACAAGACACGTGGCCCCAGCCTCACCACCAATGAAGAGTTCATTTTGAGGCAGTGTAATTTCTCATAAATACCTGTGACTATGCTTAGAGTAACAGTTCTTCAACATGCTACTCATTGGAATTTCCTGAGGATCCTGAAAAAAAGTATTGATACTTATGTCTTCTCCTGACCCCAGAATTTCTGTACTTGCTCTGGAATGTGACCTGGGCATTAGAGCTATTAAAAGAATTGCAAGTTTATTTAATTCCTACTGCTGTTGTGGCAAACTACCACAAGTTTGGAGGTTTATAACAACACAAGTTTATTATTGTACACTTCTGTAGATCATACGTCTAATAGGGATCTCATTCAGTTAAGATAAAGTGTCAGAAGGGTGCATCTAAGTTCATTTTCCCATCATTTCTAGTTTTTAGAGGCTGCTTACTTTCCTTGGTTCAAGGACCACTTACCCAAACTTCAAAACCAGCAAAATCAGGCCAAGCTTACCGTAAGCTGCTGTCCCTCTGCTACTCTTTTCATAATCACTCTTCCATTTTTGAGGGCTTTTATGATTACATTGTGCCCACACAGTCCAGAATAAGCTCTCTGTTTTTAGGTCATCTGATGATTAACCTTAGTTTCATCTGCAACCTTAATTTCTCTTTGACACAAAAGAACATTTTCACAGATTTTGGAGACTAGAATGTATATGTCTTTGAGGACCATTCTGCCTACCATGCCATGTAACTAATTTGTAGCCAGGGATGGGAGACAATAGAAAGCATTACTTATTGCCACTTTAAATGGACTCAGACAAATAAAAATGATCTAGTGACATCAGGAGAAAGACATGACTTTTATATGTTTTATATATTGCTCATTAATAATATATGTGTTCTCCCTTTTGCATGAGGAAATAAAAATCTTCTCTTTAACTTTATCTCCTTTTTAGTATGTTCTAAATAGTTTCCTGTTAGATACATAGGATATAATATTAACTGAGGAAAAGTAGTCCACTGAGAAGAAAATAGGTGGTGATGGGAGAAACTTCAAATACGAATTTTGGTATTCTGGAATTGTTCATACATTGTGAATTAAACTTTTTCATTTTATTGCTTGAGTCGATAATCATCACCCTTTTCTATGCCTCTGGCCACTGTCTCCTTTGAGGCATCTGATAAATTTCTTAAATTCCGGAACCCTGGGCACAGGAAACCTCACTGTGACACCCAAGCTTTAAAGTGAGAATCTAAAGGTAAAAGTGATACTAAATGGGTGATGAATCCCCTTATCAGGAATGCGGACTCTGTTATAATTATATTATAATGCAAATATAGTTGATCTGAGTAGTGTTATCCTTTAAAATTCAAAACTGCACAGTATGACAGTTAAACATGATAGGAGAGAGGAATAACTACTCTATAATGAAAGCAATCAGTGATTCAGATCTGCATATTTGCATGCAAAATGAAGGAATATGAATGTAGGGTAGGAAAAGAGGGAGAAAATATTTCAAAATTCCAAATACAAGGAACTAAAATTATTTATATAGAAACAGTAAAAGTGTGATATCTCATAATTAGCTTATAAATTTATTCTGATTCTCATTTTATATTCAACTACAACTTTCTGGAAGCCCAAACAATGAATCCATAGATAATTGGTATGCCAGATGTGAACATAGAAGACTAATACGGAAAACACCCAAGTAAAGCAGATTTTCACAATAACATCTACTTTAGAAATTACTTTCTCCATGAATCCTTTCCTAACCCTCCCAGTCTGTGTTAATTGATCCTCATATATAATTCTGTCAGTCTTTATTACCCCGTCAAAGCCTTTATCACACTCATCTGTAATTATCTTTTTATTAATCTGCATCCTCACCAAATGTTGGAACATGTGAGCATAGAAATCTCATGGGCTTCTTCGCTAATATATCCATTGTGTTTGGCACATAGACATCAGTCCATTAAATTTGAATGAGCAAATACATAGATTTCTATTCCAAAGCTACTTGACTGAAGTTAAAATAAAATAAAACCCAATCTCCACATTTATTTTGACAATGCTAACAACATATATATATATATATATATATATATGCATATATATCTTATATAAAAATCTTATATATATATATTTGTTAATTAAAAATTGTTAATTTTCAATTTGTTAATTGAAAATAGTATCAAGGGCTTATTCTGGTGGCTGGAAATGGAAACACCAGCAAGGTCAGATTCCCACTCTTTGGGAGCTCACAGTTTCACTCAAGAGACAGATACATAAACAGGAAGATACATAAACAATATGCTCTGTTAAGTATGGTAGAGATGAGTACAACATGCTCTGATTGGAAAAAAGGAAGGCTCTCAACATGTTTTACAGGAGTAAAGAAGTATTTCAAGACAGACCTCCTGGAAAAGGCGACTTTAAAGAGGAATCATAAAGTACAGTAGGAGTTAGCCATGTAATGATGGACTGAAGTAGTGTATTGCAGACAAAGGAAATAGTACACAGCTATCTGGAAGAGGGAGAAGAACAGATACAGTGAGGAGTACAAACAGGAGGTGGGATAAAGAGCAGCTGCCCTGAATGTTACTGAGTTTAACTTAGCTGTCTCTCCTAGTACAATGCCAAACCAAGCACTGTTTTAATGTCAGAAATTAGTTCTACTGTACCCATGTATATTCTGGTTATATAGCATTCATTATGATGTAGTTGTTCCTCTCTCTTTTCATGTGTAACAGTCATACGTACCATTTTGAATATTCGAAAGTAAGACTATTCAGAACAACTCTAGTTGTACCGTAATAGTGCTTGCATTTTAAATTCCACTGAGGTAAAATCATTAAAACAGTTTAAATGTTTCTCTCAACATGTGTGTTCCCAGAGCAACACAACAGCATTCCCTTGGAACTTGTTAGAAATGAGATTCCTTGTGACCTATCCCAGATCTACTAAATTAAAACATCTGGGGTGAAACTCATCAATCTTGTTTTCTTGCGACATGCCCTCTAGATGGTTTTGGTGTACACTCAAGTTTTAGAGATACTGTAGCAAATGAGCACAAGAGCAACTTTGTAGGAAAACTTACTCATTTGTGGTTATTGATGCTGTTGTTATCAGTGATTGTAGTAAGTGGAATAGCTGGTAGGTACAATGCTATGTAAAGACTGTTTTGGTGAATATATATATTAAAAATAGGGTTGCTATTTCATCCAGGCTGAAATGCAGTGGTGCTATCATAGCACATCACAGCTCAAACTCCTGGGCTCGAGCCATCCTCCCACATCAGCCTCCCAACTAGCTGGGATTATCGGCATAAGCCTCCATGCCTGGCATCTATAGAATACTGAAGATATAAAATTGAAAGTGTATGGATTCTGGAATTGCACTGAGCAGAGCTGCTTGATAAAAAGGCTTTAGGCTTCACATAGCTCTTTACCACTTTGTAAAACAACCCTTAACAACTCTAGATAAATAAGAATAAAAGGGTTGCTTTACAAAGTGATAAAGAGCTATGTGAAGTGTTAATTTTATTAAATGCCCTATTAGCATCTATCAAGATAATGACACGTCTTCTTCATATTTTTATGGTATTAATAATCTCATAATGTTGAGTTATCCTTACATGTTTGGAATGATTCATATATACCCCTAAAATGAATTAAAAATGAATAATTCAATTTTTCTTTGATATCCTACTGAGTTTTTAAAAGTATGTTCTCTGTGAATTTAGTATCCGTATTCAAACTAAGAGTGGTCTGTTGTCCTATATATGTTTGCAAGTGTGTATGTGTGTGTGTGTATTTATGTGTGTACATGTGTGCTATCTGCAAGGTTTCATTATCTAGCTTAAGGCAATTTCATTAAATTAATTGTAAAACTTTCAATTTTATAATCTTTCTGCTTATTATTATTTATTTATGCATTTATTTTTGTTGCAAAACCAATTGACCCAAATCTTACTGTCTTAAAATATCAGCAATCATTCATCTCATGGTTTCCGTGGGTGAGTAATTCTGAAACAGCTGTCTGGTTGGTTCTGACTAGGTTCTTCTCGTGTATTTCTCATTACCTAGTGGCTAGAAGTGGAACAGTGAGGGGTTGTAGCAGACAGAGGCAAGCCAGCCATCTCCCACTCTTCATGGAGTTTCAGGCTCTCTCCTTTGTTCTGTTTTGTGGTTATTTAAATTTTCTGGATTTCCTACATGATGCGTCACAGTTCCAAAGGGTCTGAAGAGAGAAAGACCAGTTAGAAGGTGCACTGTCTTTTCTAACCCAGCTTGGATGTCACGTCTTATCTGCCAAGTTATATTTTTTTATATTATGCTAACTTCATAAAATACATTTAAATGTTTTTCATTATCTTATATTCTCTCTAGAACAATTAAAAATGGTTTATTTAAAATAGCATTCCATGAAATTATTCTGAGCCAATTAGTACTAAGGTTTTAAATGTTATCTGAATTTGATCAACAATAGATTAATATTTAGCACTTGGTTATTCTGCTTTGTGCAGTTCTCTCACAGCTTAATGGGTATTATTCGTATCTCAGTAACATTGTAATCTTCTGATACTACATCTTTTATATTTTGTTCTTAGTCTAATTCCCAATGTATAGTTTTTGCCTTATAAATGTCTCAATGTAGACAAATAGCTTAATTAAATACAAAACCATAGTTTATCAAATGAAAGGTAAGACAGAATCATTAAATGAGGAAAAAAATGGTGCCCTGGAGTTTGAAAATTGGTTTAGCTGTTACATAGCTGGTCTTAGATGGTCTTAGATTTTAGGGTGCATGAGATTGCTGGTGAGGGTAAACCAACTCAAATACATTTTAAATGAGTGGAGAGGGGATCCATTGTCTTTACTAAGAGAAGAGCATAATGGTATAAATATAGTTTCATGTCCCAAAAGGCATAAACATTCAAATGATGCTATATGTGACCCATTCTGTCTCTTGTTTGTCTTCTTCTCATAAGCAGTTGAGTTCTCTCCATGTCACTGAAAGATGGTCAGTCACCAGTAGTTCCAGGGAATGTCCCATTTCTGGTTGACATTCAGAACAAAGAGGGAATTTACTTTTGCCAATTGCAACAAAAATTCTAAGATTCATTGTTATCAGACTGGCTTAAACCACATGCTACCTTTGAACTATACCCGATACCCATGGGGAAGAGTCTAGGTATAGGTCTAGATATAAAATCCTATGCAGACAACTGGACTGAGAATGGACATATCTCTAAAGGAAAACTCAGGAAGGCTAGGGCTTTAAGAATGAGATTGGATGTAAAATAGTAATATTCACTCAAGTAGCAAGTAATGTAGCTTCTCTGTGTTTTAGCTGTCTCACCTTTAAAGTAGGAATAACATAATTCAAAATGATTTCAAAGATCTACCACAGTGACTAACTCAGAGTAACTCAGAATTACTTTCATCTCCTAGTCAAATGCATGTGAAACAATTATAAGAATCTCACTAATTGATTTAGCAAACAAAATATTAAGAAACTGAATCTAGTATGATAATAACAAAGTAACACATACAATAATAAAAATGCATAACTACGTATGCTTTTTTACATATAAAAGTTTGTACGTTGAATAGGTTAAGCTATACAGCAGTAATACCTTCTAAAATTTTAGTGGTATAATAAAATAAAAATGTACGTATTGGTAGTATCAATCTGATGTAGGTCAAACGGTTCTCCACTAGATGGTAATTCAGAAACGCAAGCTACGTGCCTCCTGTGGCTTTCAGTTCACCCTGACTTTATCCCTCCTAGCAGTAGCAGACATGACGGGGAAGGAGGGCATAGAGAGAACACTGGGATCAACCAGTATTGTCAGGACCATCTTTGGAATGTCATGAATCACTTATGCCCTTCTTCTGTTTGCCAGAAACCAATCATATATGTCAACTTAATTGCAAATGGGGTTAGGAAATACAGTCTTCCTTTTGTCCAAGAAGAGGAAATGGTAAGGTGAGTATCTACCCTGTCTTTGCCATAGCCCCCTACACATTCTGGTCACCACGTATCTCTTTTTGTATGGAGGAAACACTCACCTCTTCACAAGGATGGCAGCCCAAAATCCTATTCAGGCCCTGGAAAGTTTTGCCCATTGTTTATAGAAGGCCTGTATATAGAAGCCTTGGGTCTAGCAACCCATGAAATAAAAACAAAAGTTATTTGCTCTCCACTCCCATATATTTTAATACATAAAGGAGAAGCAGAGCAAAAAACCAAAACAGACCTCCATTCTTAAACAGGAAGAATGGAAGAAATAGTGTAGGGATTGGCCCAGGGGAATTTTGCATGGCCTTTCTCCAGCTCTAAAAGAATGGGAGGCAGAGGAATAGATGCCAAAGATTGTTTAAATTTCAAACATCAACTTAAAAAAGAAAACAACACTTTTTTTTTAAGTTGCAGGCACATAGTTTTCTGAAAATATAATTCCCACAACCAGACAGTAGACTTGTGAAATATTTAAATCTCTTTTGCTTTATGTGATGATACCTGCATCTAGAGATGGTTCCTGGAAATAATTTTTATGTTCAATTTATGTCTGTGCTTTCTTATCCTCATGACTCTTTCTCTCTCAAATATCTCAAAGTCATTGGGCTTCAATAGAAAACACAATCCTTCATCCGGTCTATTCTCCGAGCTACTGAAACCTTTTACTGGGTCTCCATCAGGCAAAGCCTTTTCAAATCCCATTCCTTATATTTGCAGTCCACAAGTTCCAATCCTGAGAGATGCTGTATTTATGGAGTCTCTGTTCATTTTCATCTATGTTTGCAAAGTGACTCATTCTTTTCTGACCCTTTCCATTTCTGAGAGGATTCCCAAATGTAGACAATCAAAACTAAACCAAAATAATCTAGTTAATGCATGGAAATTAAGATGCTGTTCTGCTAGCCTCATGGAAAGGGGCTAAAGGAGAACTTTCTAGTCTCAATTTTCTTTTCTTTTTTTTTTTTTTTTAAACAGGCTCTCGCTCTGTTATCCAGGCTGGAGTGCAGTGGTTTGATCTCGGCTCACTGCAACCTGTTTCTCCTGGGTTCAAATGATTCTCCTGCCTCAGCCTCTCGAGTAGCTGGAATTACAGGTGCCCATCACCATGCCAGGCCAATTTTTGTATTTTTTTAATAGAGACGGGTTTCACCATGTTGGGTAGGCTGGTCTTGAGCTCCCAGCCTCAGGAGATCTGCCTACCTCAGCCTCCCAAAGTGCTGGGATTACAGGCCTGAGCCACCGTGCCTGGACCCTAGTCTCAATCTTCTTCCACTACTTTGCTGGCATAGTAAGTGCTGATTTGGGGCAACACTTTTACCAAAGATTTGGGTCCAAATGCCATTGTTTCCAGCATCTGATATTGATTTTCTTAGTGTCTGCTGCCCAACTGATGAGCAAAAGTTACTTATTTCATGCTTTTCTTAAAGCAATATCACTTTTTTGTGTCAAATTTTCTGTTAGGGTAGACAATCTAAGTCATAGATAAATTCTAAAGGCTCAATAGCCTTAGCAGAGAAGTTTATTTCTCACTCACATGGAAGTCTGGAGCAAGTCAGGGAGCTGTCTTCTAAGAGAGATGCTAGAACCCAGGCTTCTTCTGTCTTATGTCTCTATCATGTTTAGGCTTCAAGGTCTGCCTAGGGTTATCTACCTGTCAGACTGGGCGAACAGCCTTAGAGGAGGAAAGGAGTTAGACAAGGCATTTTACTATTAGAGCTGAAAGCAGCATATATCATTTCTGTGCCCATCTCTTGGCCTGAACCCGGCATATCATCCAATTGCTAAAGGAATTTAGGCTTTCTGAAGTGTTTCTGTGAGGGCAAAAGGAGGTTAGTAAGCATATAGCCTGTGTTATCAATAACAAGGATGATTATTCTCAAGAAATAAGTTGAATTAATTCCATGTAATGATAATGGCCTAAGTATTAATTCTGAAACAAGGAAATTATGTGTTCTGAGTGTGGGTGTATGTACGTGAATATGGACATTCATGCATTGGGTATATATGGAGGATATTGACATCTTCAGAATTTGCTGATCTGGCCACTGGCTTCCTCTGGAATGTTGTCATTCCAAGAAAAGAAAGCTCAATTCTAAAATGGACAAACAGGTATGCTTTTCAAAATTGTTCAACAGCCACAGGCAAATGTCTTGAGCTGCTGTACTTCACAGTCATCTAGGACCTTCATTATTTTTTCCCATGCCTAAGATCCTCAAGCAGAACTTCTGCCAGTGAGATACCAGTATCTCCACATGAAAAAATGAGAAGATGGAAGGAAAGAAAGGTTAGGGATGGATCCCAGTAAAGTCTTCCATGTTCCTGGAGAACTTGCTGTCCTTTTTTCTACATACTCAAAAAGAATAGTCTAGGCTGTAGAGTTCCTTTTTTTTTTTACTATATATATTTTAATGACAGTGCTCTCCTTTCTATTTTTATTTTATGTATTTATTTTTGGAGTTTTCACTCATTTTCATGTCACTTTCCATGACATGTATATACAGGAGTCATCACTGATTTGTCCTTTATTTTTAAATGTATGTTTCTTTTAAGAAATAAAGTGTATTCAGTCCAATCAACTAGATCATGAAAAAAGTAAAAGTAAAAATAAAGTGTAAAAGAAAAGCATCTGTGGTTTAAAAAGTCATCAATTAAAGAAGGGTGAGAATACTCCATCTATTTTATAGACTGAGGTGTTGCCTGATTCTAGAATCACAAATAAAGCCAATTAAGATCTTAAAAAAGAAAATAAATGGGGATTAAGTGCCTCTGTCACTTGACTGTTAGTCACAGATTTTCTCATCTTTAGCAAAAATTGGAATTTTCCCGTTAATTATTAGTTACATTTAACCAAAATAATTATCTCCCGTGTATGTGTAAGCAGTTGAACATTTTACTTTAGCCCCTTTCTTTTTTTTTAAATTCTAGCCCGTCTATAAAACCAGCAGAACAGCATCTTAATTTTCATGAATCCAGTTGCCACAACTTTGCCAAATAGATTAAACACGTCTATATTTTCATTAATAAAATAAACACATGTGTTGGTAACAGTAATAGTGTGGGTGGCTCCGTCACCTTTATTTTCTTCCCTGCAACCCAAAGCTTCCATTGCTCTGAATCACCACCTTGGTGCCCTTTTGTCTCATGACAGTTGGGTAGATCAACCTATATCGGTTCTTACTTGATCTAATGGTTGAGTTGACAGACTAACGATTGAATCCTAGCTCTATCCTATATAGGCAGCTAGAATAACCTTGGGAAATCTCACTGTCTCTATGAGCTTAGGTGTTTTTTTCATTCATAAACTGGGGTAAATAACAGTGTAACACCTGTCATATAAGAATTGCTCAGTAATATTAGCTGTCTTTATTCAACACACGTTTTCTTTCTTGTGTACTGCAACATAATGACTAATTTAATACAATAGTTACTTTAAAAGAATTGGCTAGAGATTTATTTGTAAAGTGTTTACAACTTGCCAGCCACTATCCTTGGAGCAATGGAGAGATATAACATAGTCCTAGTCTTTGTAAATCTCATAAGTCTAGTGGAGAAGATAGATAAGCAATCAGATAATTGTAACATGGTAATTAATAATGGAGAGGCAGAACAAAAGAATTGACAATTCACTTTTTTTTATGAGTAGGAATGTAAGAACTTCAACAATGAAGAAAAATTTGCATGAGGAGTTGATAGATGAGTAGGGGCTTACTAGGAAAGCAGGGAAATAGGCAGAGAGAACAACTTGTACAAGTGACTCTAGGATAAGTCATGCAACACAGCACAGCACATAGGCTATGTATGTGTACCTGAGAGTAGCAGGAAAAGAAGCCCCTCATGCCATTTAGGATCCCAAAGGTGTAAACTTGAAAGACTTTAAGTATAAGAGTAATAACTGATATGCTGACATTTACTGATAGGCTTTTGGGGAGAACTCTCCCTTATCTTTTTATTTAGGTAAGCAGAGAAAATGGGGAACAACAAAATCAGAAAGCTAAACTCTAGTCCTCAAAAACAAATTTTCAGAATGAAATCTGCATGGACAGATTTATTTTTGTAATAAATATTTTTGAGGACATATTGTGTTTACTTAATACAGTGAAAAATAGGCATTGTTCCTATACTTGAATACTTACTATTGGTCACAGTCATTTCAATTTTACTATACACTGTCTTGTGATATGTTGCTTTTTCTGCAAAATTTTTAAATTAAAATGTAATATAGTATGTATACAGACATACATTATATATGCATATAATTTGCATGTACATAATATGTTTTTATATATTTGCATATATAAATTTCTATTTATCCAACTATATATTAAGCTCCCTGAAACCAATGATTATGAATAACATTCTTTTGAATGTCACACTGTAAATACTCCACAAAAATGGTTAGATATATAAATGTATTTGTTGAAAATGATTATATATTTAGCATAAACAGCTCCTCTCTCTTAGCCCTACCATGCTTTATTCCTGTGTTCTTCCCAAAGATTTCTTGTATTATATTTTATACTTTTCATTGTGATCATCCAACTGATACTAAATTGCATAATGTTGGTCTTGGGTAAAGTTAGTAAACATAACAATAATAATCTACCTTTTATCAAGTGCCAACAAGGTGTTAAATTTGGTTCTTTACTGCTATTTCACACAACAGTCTTATCAGGAATCACTGTTAGCCTTTTATGGGTGAACGCTCAAATCCAGAGAAGTATGCAATTTACTCAAGACCACACAACGAATGAGTTAAAGGAACTAGGACTTGAATCAACAGTTCTCTGTCTCAGAAGCTTAATTAGTATTATTTTAGACTTTATAAAGCACTTATGATTTCATTTTAGCCTCACAACTTCCCAGTGTGGTAAATATTCATCTGCTTTTACAGATAAAAGAACTGAGACTCAGAGAAGTAAAGTGACTTCCCCTTGAGTTATAGTTGAAATATGGTAAAATTTGCATTCTATTCCAGGTTTTCTTTTTAACTACAGTGTGGTTGTACCACAAAGTTGAATTGGATGGGCTGCTTCACTACAGGATGAAGACAGTTCATCCTGGGATGTTGTAGAGAGCTCTGCTTGATTTAGAGTAAAGCAACTGGAGCATGCAGATTCAAATAAAACAAAACAAAACATGAATAACTTCTCTCATCACAAATTAAATATTTTAATAAAAAACTTACTTTGTTTTAATAAACTCTTTCTTCTTTCTCATTTAAATGGCTATCCATTATGGCCAATCACACAGCCCCTTAATGAGAAGCAAATTAAGTTGTTTGAAAACACATTCAGTAAGCTGTGTTTTTCCATGGACCAGTGGTAGAGGGAAACGAAAGTGATTGTGCCAGGCTGTTGGCTGACTAGAGCTAATGGCATTTGGTCTTATGAAATGGATATTAATGATTCTACAGTGTTTAACTTGGTTTGGTCTTAATAGATATTCCCCTTCTGAATTAATGTCTGTCTTCTCTTGATTAATTTAGAGTGATTGTACTGCAAGTCACTTAATTACATATTCTTTCTAAAGTCAAAAATTATTCATCGTGATGAAGGCAGTCATTTTGATTTCTCATAAAAATAGTTCCCAAGAGTCTCAAGTATAGATCTTGCAAAGTTAGTAGGAAAAGTTCTACTTTATCCAGGAAGGTGGTGCCAAAGCTAGAGAAGCCTCCTCATAAATCTCATTTAGGATGTTTTCCTATAACTCTCCAGGCAGAGCTATTTGAGTTGCACGTGGTAATATCTGAAAATCCAGAGACTTCACCTAGCTAGAGTACAAAACATAAAAAGAATATCCTGTAAATTATTTGCTCCAGGACATGACAATATAGGTGAATGAGTTTCAAACTATGTTAAAGTTGTTCCTGGGAGAAAATATTTTGTATTTTTTTTCTCTCCCAGGTATTGTAAGGAGAACACTTATTAAAGTCAGAAAGCCTAGATTTTCCAATACTAACTGAATTTGTAATCTAATCTCTTCTATGTGTAAAACAGGCATTATAATATCTACCATTCACATTTAAAGTTGTTGCAAGAATCATGTAATCTTTGAAAGAGCATGCTATTTAGTATGCAGTATGATTGTCACTATTTTTCTGGGCAGAAATTTTTAGGAGATAATCTGTGAGTAGCCTTTGGTTTCTTCCAAAAAATCAGTTTAGTTAGAGCAATTTAGGAGTTCAAGATTCTCCCTAGCTCTATCATTCCACTGGTTTTGCATATGATCAGACATAAACAAATGGTGCATCCTTTCAGATCTTAAGCTCATTGTCTGGTAAGCAAACAGTATATTTCACTTTTCAACTTCCTTTTCTTGAAAGTAGATTTTATAGGATTTTAAAAAATAAATGCTGATGTTCCAGATGCCTGGGAAAGCAGTGCTGCCCAGTGATATAGTGCTTCAAATCTGTGGTCAACCTGATTTAGAATCATATCTCAGTTCCTCTATTATTACATGTAGATCCTTGGACAAATCATCTCAGCTTGCTAAGTTTCAGTTCCCTAATCTATAAAATATATCTAATAATGACATCTAACATCTAACTCATAGTGTTGTTAGGAGGATTTAATAAGACAATAAATGTAAAGAACCTAGCATAACACCTGCCGAATACTTTGCTCAATACATGATAGCTCTCTCTTTTTATACTATTAACCAATTTATTTTTATGGAGAAAGACTTTTCAGATAATTTGAGTAAATGTAACCATCAGACATGTTTAAAAGCCAATTTAGTCTCAGTGACCACCTGCACTGATAAAAGGGCAGCTGAAGGTATTGGCCTTGCAACTTTGACTGCATACAGAATGATCTCCCACTTTTCCATTTGTCATCCAATCCTCATATTAGATCATCACTATCTATATCCTACTGGGAAACAAAATTGTATTTGTTTTCCTTGGATGTCTGAGTATTTCTGGGATTGTACCTTGTACTTTGCATACTTTATCTCATTTTATTTCCATAACCACCTTACAAAGCAAATACTCTAAAACATTTTAAATGGAAAAAGTGAAGTTTAGAGAAATTAAGTAATTGTCCAAAGTCACACAGCTGGTAGGTAGCAGAGTTAGCATTTAAACCTGAGACTTTTGACTCTAGCATTGCACAATTTAACTTTGGGTTGTACATCTGGAAACAGCGAATTTCTTATAAATGTGGGTTATTGAGAGATAGCTGTCCTTAGAAGGATGTTTGCCTAAATGATAACCGATTACAGTTGGGAGGTAAGATTTCAAGCAAAACTTGATTTCTTCCTTGTTCTCCTTAAGAATTTAGTTTTTATTTTTATTTTCCATTGAGCATGCATCACTTTTATAAACTAGCACTTTTTAACTGACTAGCTCACAATGAAATTTCAACTAATTTCAGGTGATATACAGAAACAGAAAAAGCTATTCACTCAGTAGAGGCTGGTTTTCAGCCTTACTGACTATCAAGCTGGACATGTAACTATTGTTCATGCAAATAGAGTTCTATTTTTACAAAGTGTGACTCATTATAAAGCAATGTGACTTGCCTGTCCTCACAGTCTGAAAATAAGAATGAAGAGATAATAGAAAGCCACAAAGCAAACACGTGTTTTGTCTTCAAACTTTGAAATCTCTTTTGGCTGACATTAACAATAGTTTCATTTCCTTTTTTAAGTTGGCAATGGTTGCTTTGTAATTAACTTATACACCTAAAGATCTCCAGGCCCGAAGAACTGTTAGCTCTGTAAAAACAGATGGCTAAAATCTATGTCTCTTTTTAAATTTCTGACAATAAAGTCTTTCTATGACATGTCTTCAATACTCTCCTTCCAAGAAACTGCCCATTTCCAAAATTAGCCTACTGGGAAGCAGTAAAAAGAGAATAGAATTTAGAGTCAGAAGATCAGAGTATAAGTCTGGGCTTTGTCACCATTTGGCTATAACTTTGGTCATATGTTATAATCTCTGAATACCAAATGCTTCATCATTCATTTAACAAATATTTATTGAATTTATATTATGGGCCAATTATTTTTCTATGTATTGGAAATACAATTGTGATAAAAAATCAATACATTTTATGGTCTCTTGCAGCTCCATTCTAGTGGGATAGGCAAGACTTAGTCAAACAGCCAGATGAGGAACACATATCTATAGAGTAGTAAGTCCTCGGAAGAGAAAATTCCTGTAATGGTATTTGCAGGCGGGGAGTAGTTTGGGAGGAGTAGTTTGGGAAGGCATTCCTGAGAAAGTGGTGCTTAGCTGAGAATGGGAGAAAATGAAAATCAAATAGATAGAGGTACTTGGTGGAATGATACGGAAGAATATTAAGATACTACTCACATAAATAAAAGGATGTGCAAATTCCCTGTGTGAAAAGAGTGCATGGCTCATTCAAGAAACTGAGTATAGCTTAGAGCTGAGAACAGGTAGGACAATGGTACAGGTAAGGAGGTGAAGAAGAAACAGTAGCACTCCTTAAATATTCATTTGCTTACATACAAACTCCTCACCCCTTTCAGGCAGGAGAGCTCTGAGAATAGCACCTTTGGGTGAGGCAATTAAAGGCCATACACAATTAATTACCTAGTACTACTTTTTCTCTTCTGGGGTCAATTAGGGTACTTTGTGTTGATATGGCAAAGTTTCCAAAATCAACTGGTCCAGATGTAAGTCGCTATTTGGAGAACAATTATTCAGAAGAATTGAATGGACCCATGGCATTGTGTAACAAATAAATTAATAAATAAAATGCTTTGTTAGGCCACTGGAATTTTGAGTTTGTTTAGTACTGTAGTATAGCATATCCTAATCTGACTATTAGAGATGGGGTCAGACTACACAGGGCCTTATGGGCCAAGTTAATGATTTGGATTATTTTTGAAGCATTGAAATAACTTTCAAAAAGTAGAAATTTTCAGATATTTTTTCTTGGGGGAAGAATTGTATGCTAAATATGTGAATGATTGATTAGGTTAAGAGAGTTTTGGTAACTATTAATTATTCATTATAGCTGCATTTACCATCCTCCCAGGAATATTGAAGAGACCAAGCATGAAAAATTAAATCTGGCATTTTCCAAAATGCGAACCATCACACAAATATTCTGGCTTTCTGATATGCTGTACTGCCCCAGCTGATATTTTCCCTTTGTTCCAGAAGCCAGTATCATTATATATGTGCTATTCTCTGTGTGGTTGTAATCCATATACCAAAAAGTGATTCTGTGAAATTGGTTAGGCTGTTCTGCCCTGCACTACATAGCAATTTTGTATGTATGGATTTGAGAGTGGAAAACTACTTAATGGGAAAGTCTTCCAATGTTTCAGAATCAAGTTTTCAATCAATTGAGATGCCAATATGTTTTCCTTAACTCTATCAAAAATAAGATGTTCTCATTTCTTTGCCTTTTGCTAATCACTGGAAGTTTGAACTGAAAAACAAAATTGAGTCCAAGCTGAGAAATGCAGTAAAATATTAGAAAACGAGCTTCTTGCATATTATATATTGTTTGGAGAAACGTCTACAGAGCCAAAAAAAAAAAAAAGGAGCATTTTGATTCTCTTCTCTGAAAAGTTAACACAAACAGTGGGACATTTATGCAATAATATACAAAAATGTATTTTGCTTTGGGTGCTCTGGGGGAATATGCTGAACAAAAACAGACTCAGTTTCTATCCTTCCTCCCTCCATTTATAGTCTAGTGAAGGAAAATATACAATTCTACTTATCACATATGATCAAATTTGCTTCTACCAAAAAGAGAAAGATAACTATTTTGTTATTGTTTATTGAGTACCTGGTAGATGGCAGAGATTTGGGTACTAGATGATATTCATGCATTAAATAATTTAATTTTTAATACTTTCGATTTATTTTTTATACTAATAATAGGGACAGGAGGCAGAGAAATTCTAGGCAGAAAAAGACAGATCCCTGGCCTCAAGCCAAAAAGCCTGAGACTATGGCTGGTAGTCTCAGGCTTTTTGGCTTGAGCGTAGGGCTTCGCCAGGAAAACATCCCTGTTTTCCTGTTCAAATGTTGCCTTTTCCAGAACTACCCATGACCCTGCCCTATTCCCCATTCTGTGCCTATAAAAACCCCAGACTCAGCCAGCAGAGAGAAGCAGCTAGATGTTAGAAACTACAGCTGGATGCCAGAGAGAAGCAGCTTGGCTTCAGAAGGACAGCTTGATGGCATAACTTCAGAGAAGAATCTGGCTGGAGACAGCTGAATCTCAGGGGAAGATTACCATCCCGCCTATCCCCTTCCTGCTGAGAGCCATTTACATCAGCAATAAAATCCCTTGCATTTACCATTCTTCAATTCGTTTACACAACTCATTTCTCTTGAATGTCTGACAAGAGCTCAGCTGCCATGATTGTAGTTACAAAATGCTGACACACTGACCCTTTGCCTTTGCTGGTAAAAGGAAACCACCTCATGTGAAAGGCAGAGGGTCCATTGATCTGTTAACACGTAAGCCATCCATGGACAGCAGAGCTAAAGGAGCACTGTAACACTCCCCTCTGGAGCCTTAGGGATTATGGGCATCCTCTCTAGACACCACCTTGGGGCCTGCACAGAGTTTGCTCCTGCCAGTGTCCAGAAGCACTTCCTCCAGCTCCTGTACCCATTCACCTGTGTGCTTCCTCCTGTGAGTGGTGGAACACAGAAGATCTGAGTGAGTGGACTTCTCCTCTGCCAGTAGTGAAGTGGATGGCTGGTTCTAGCATTCCTGTACGTTCCCAGTTTGTTTGCTCGTGTGCTCCTTCCCGCAAGGTGTTGAGAGCTGTGGGCTGAGTAAATGAGGCACTGTTATTGCAAGTCCCATGAATGGGTCAGATAAATATCCTGCTTCAGTAATATATCTAATTCCCTATGTGCTAGACATTGCAGTAAGAGTTTTATGTATAATATTTTAGTAATGCACATAAAAGGGGTTATTTACCACATTCTACAGAAGAGGAAATTAAGGATCAGAGAGGTGCATTGATGTCCCCAAGATTATATTTCACATGGTATGTGATATGTATCCCATTCCCATGCTATTTCTCCTGTTACTATGTGTAGCACACTTCTAGAATTATCTCTTCCAAAATAAGATGACTAAATATCATGACATAGATGTATGCCAAAAAATACATTTAGCAGGATCCTAATGGCACAATGTTATTGGTGCTTTGGAAAATATATTTCTGTTGGCCAAGTAAGTTTAGGTGCAAGGTAGAAAATCACAAATATCTCTTTATCACTACACTTCCTGGAGCCTGTCATAAGTTGTTCTGCTATTAAGATTCGCAAGAGCAGACATGGTATGCAGCATCTTCAAAAGTTATTTTATCACAGAGACATTCATTCATGGGGCAGAGGGAGGGGTAAGGAAGAGGAGTTGGTCAATAGGAAGCAGGTGGTTGATCAGGCAGTTATGATGAGTAAGGGATCTGGGATCTCATTGTCCAAATGCAGTGATCTGGTGATTTTCAGTTCCTTGGGACTACCTGGGAAGGCTGATAGTTGGTTTCTTGAGAAAGAAACTCAGTTAAAACAAATGTAACTTTCTCAAGTTTTAAGACTGAGAGAATTAACTTCTATGTTTATTCAAAGACACCTTAAACATCAGCTCTATTGGACAATTAAAAGTTTCAATTGAAGTTGGGCAGGGGGAGCTCTTTTATTATGTTCTCCTCAGTCCATGATAGTAATAGTGTGATATCTTCCATAGGTATAAGGATGTTTCAAAAATGTCTACAACTTAACTCTGTTTACATCGATTAGGGGTCAGAATTACAGCAATAGAAAGCGCCTTTAATTAATTTGAATAGACAAGAGATGCACTGAAAGGATATTGGAGAGGTTAGAGACTACTAAAAAGGTGGGAGAATGAGGTTTGGGACTGCGTATTCTAGGCCCATGTAGAACTGGTCAGGGGAATCCAGTGCCATTGTGATCATGAGGTCCTGGTTGTCGATGCTTTTCACTTTGGTCTTCTGGCTCTCAGCACTGCTGTCACCAAGATTTAGAAATTTAGTCTTCCTACATTTACCACTAGAAAGACAAAATTCCTCCTGGTTCCTAGCACTCTAGGATCAGTTCAACAAATACGAGGACTTTAGCTTCTGTGCCTGGTTTATAGCTATAAAGGAGACTTCACAAAATAACCACCTGCTATTTCTGTCATTCCTGGTAAATTTTTGTAACCATTTTTTTTTTGAGGAGATGAGTGAAAGATTTGGATTTGAAACATGATGTATGATCAATAAACATTTGGTACATAAGTATCCATAAAGTTCAAATACATAGCCAGGGCCATATTATAAGTATCAGAGTTGGGATACAAATACAAATCTCTTTTCTACTCTGGATCTTTGATCTCCTCATAGAAACATAATTATATGGGTTGTTTATGTTAACATTTTTATACTACTTAGAGAAAAAATAATGCAAATGCATTCTAGACACGTGGAAAAATACTAGCATTCTCAGTTAAATGTGAACTTATATAAGCAGCATGATTTTCTTACAATTTTTGTTACTAGCCCAAAATTGACAGAAAAGAATAAATCATTGGCAAAATCACCAGGTTGGTATGGTTTAGTTCATTGGATACAGAGGGTAGGAAGAAAAGAAAATACTTGGATTCCAAGATGATTAACACAGAATATAATATGTTTAACACTGTGTGCAAAGCATTGTCTTTTAGATTTAAAGGGTGGCCTCACAAGGAAAGGTAAGGCTCAGAAGAGTCAGATTGACATGAGCTACCTGAAAAATAAACATAAATTTGCTGCCCTGAATATTTTCTCCATTATAGTGTTTTAAAATATTCTAAAGTTATTTCCAGCACCTGTGATGGAAGGTAGTATGTAAATAAGAAATGTAAAATAAAAAGGGTTGTATTCTAAATCATTCAGTCAAGGGACGGAATCAAGGCTTTAATTTTAAATGATGCCAAAAAAAAAAAGGAATAAACATGAAAGAGATATAATGCAGGAGATAAGGAATTATGTCAGTGATCTGATGACAGACAGCATCAGAAACTCAAATACCAGCTTCCAGTCCACATTTAGTAAATAAAAACCACATCAATGAAACAGCTAGCTCTGTTTGGGAGCTCAAAACTCACTTAAGCATGGGAACATTTCCACTTATGTTCTTTCTAGCAATTCACCAAGTCCTCTACTGAAGCCCTCTCCATGGCCCCCATGCTGGCATTTCTGAATCACATCTGAGCACCCAATAACTTTCTAGGGAGAAAAAATAACTATTAAATTTGGTCTAGATTAATATTGCGGATGAGTTTGTATCACTTCACTTGCTCTCCATTTTCTTTCTTCTTTTGTCTAACTCTGTATATTGTATTTTATTTTCCCTGATAATAAAAATCAAATTACATGCCCTTTATGTAGTAGGAGCTGTGTTTTATGTGCACAGTTTTATTTAATCCATAGGACAACAATGTGGGCAAGTAATTATTATTTTCACTATACAGATAAGAAAACAAAACTAGTGAATTTAAGTGGTATAATCCAAGTCACACAGCTAATAAACTCACAAAGCAGGATTGAATCAGCCAGCTCTGGCTAACTCAAAACATCAACTAATTGTCCTGCTATAATGATAATAGCTATTTATCAAGTGAGCTCTGGTTAGCTAGCTCTTGTAGCTATTGGAGGTTGGGAAATAAGAAAGGCAAGACAATGACATGTACAATATGCTGTTTTCTTGCCTAGGGATTCTTTCCAATTTCATTGCTGAATAATTCCTGTTTATACTTAATGACTTAATACAGATATTACTACCACTATTTTAAGTAGATGTTTCTCGTCTCTGTACTTACATTTACTATAGCATTTATCATGATTAATTGTTATTCACTATATATTAACGTATAAGCTCAAACTATCAGCTTCTTGGGAACTGTGACTGTATCTTGTCTACTCAACAAGAGGCAAAATGCATGGCCTCTTGAGGAAAGAACAAATAATAACTGATAGCAGACTGATTGTCTCCTACACAGGGATTCTAATATTGGAGTCCTTCATCTGGGGATGCAGTTACACACTCTAGTCATTTCACCATACCAAAAGTGGCAACTTATGGCCTGAAAGTAACATTTAGTACCCTGCTATAGGTATTTTTATTGAATTTTGAAGGTTTATGTGGGTACTAATATCCTTTATCATTCTATATTCAACATTTATAATACCTTCCTGGCCTCTGTAAGTATTTGAGTCTGCTACCTCTGCTCTAGACAATCTTCCATTAACCTAACTATGAGTTTATATATTACCCAAGCAATGGGTTAACTAATTTGGTTCAAATAAAATTTGGATTCAATCCTACAATCATTCACTTATTTTATACTGATTCATGCTCTTGCATTTATCTTCCTAAACCATCAGTATTATAAATGCAGGAACTTTATCAACATAATTTCATTCTCAAATGTGAGGAATAGTAATATTGGGAAAAAAACAAGTAAACAAAAATGAACTGAATTTACAGTACTGAAAATGATCTCTCTCTTTAGGACTGCCATCATATTTTTAGAGATTTACTCTGTCTTAAGTAAATATATCTGAGATTAGGTTACTACCTCATATTATTTCAAATGATTGACATTCCTTAGAAATGAACGCATTGTTTATAATTCTATGGTCCCCCATTCTCTTGGAACATAGATTCTCTCAAACCCTTCTGTGCTGGAGATAAAGTTTTACATATCCCTGGTAAGACTCTGTTTTTTCAAAGGTAAACCATGTATATGTTAACATAAGGATAAGATTGCTCATTGCTGATTCAGTAAAGTTGAAATGCAATGATGCTGTGGTGGTGGTTGACATGTATGATTATTATTGTCAGTATGATTTGTGAGCCATCCTTATTTCCTGAAATTCAGTGTCTTATCAATAGTTAGGCTTATTTCAAGTTTAGCTTAAACTTTTTCTTTAGTCATCATTCCAGTAACGTTTTTTAAGAGCTAAGTTTTAACACAAGTTTGTGTCCCAAGCTGGTGAAAGGATATACTTGCCTTACACACTGCTGTAAATTTGATAAAAATATCAGGGTTTAACAAAAAGTGATGTCCTTTGCTTTGAAATTGAAATTTTTCTTATGTTTTCTCAAGAATGAAGACACATTGGATGTGGTAATATGCATTAATTTTGAATTTATATATATATATATATATATATATTGAACTTTTATATATATATACAATTTTGTATATATATATACAATTTTGAATTTGTATATATATGTATACATATATACACATATATACAAGTTCAAAATTAACACACATTACCACGTGTGTATATATATATATATATATATATATAGTGTATAGTTGTTGCTAGAGTTATATGTTTAAATGTGAAATTTAAAATATTTAAAGAAAATTGACCAAAAAAAAGCAAGTTTCTTCTGGCTTGATTGTGAATTACCGTTTCTAACTAGTGATAATATTCAGGTTTCAAATTAAACCATTCTTAAATTAAACCAATATCTTTTTTTAGCCCAATGTTTAGGATTCTTGTGTTTTTGATCAGTTTCTCCAAGGTATGCCTTCTTTATGTAATGCTTGGAGTTTGAAGCATGACTGAAATAATCATTGTAATTCATGTCATATAACTGCTTGAAAATAATAACTTTTTCCTCTCCTAGAGACAGGGCAGGTAGCTAAAAATGTACTACTTCTATGAAAGGCTCATGTGCAATGTAATAATATGGAATCTGATTCTTCACTTATAGCTAAGCTTGGAAAGATACTAGATTCTTCTAAAATTTATAAGAGAAAAAATTATTTTGGGGCTACGTTTGTGGGGGAAGAGAGACATTGAAGAGATGAGAGAACTTCCCAGTGTTTCTTACTGGCACTTAGTCATTCTGATCACTGGTTTACAAGTGGACTGGAAGCAGGTCATAATAAAACATTAAACAAGTGTTAATGTAATAAGGCTAAATACCAGTTAGGAAAATATAAGCTATTTGAATAAAGAGTTAGCTTTTAAGCATTTATCTAGGCATAATCAAAAAGGATCATGATGGTACAAAGACATTTTAAAATTAACTTTAGAGAATTACGGAATCAATTCAGGATAACAAAAATTGACTTTATCACATACTTATGTGTGTACTCAGTATAAACCACTATGCTAACTAGCACAGGCACTACATGGTATATAAGTGGCACTACCAGCAAAAGTGCCCTTTCTGACATAATTTATAGCAGTTTACCTAGACATACATTTCATCTATTTTACATATTTCATGAAAATATTGTTTTTTAAATTTTATAGTTACAGAGTAATATATGAGCCTTGCAGCACAAATTGTTGATAGTGATAGCATAGGACCCATTTTTCATAAGCATGTATCACAGTGTATTTATGTGATCTCTGTTGTTTAACATTTGTCTCACCAGTAGCCCTTCATCACGGTTAGAATAAACAATGATGTGATGGGCATCCACTAAAACTAAAACTGTTGGGTTGAAAGGTGAATACATTACTGATGCTTACATTACTGAAGCTTAAATTGGGTAGACTCTATGTTGGAATATATGAATACAGGGGCTACGTATATTCCAACATGGAGTCTACCTAATTTAAGCTTAATCTACCTGAAATTGATTTTGGTATTTGTTTTAAAACAAGAATCTTACTGCTTTTTTTTTTTTTTTTAACAGTAAGAAAATTAACCTAAGAACAACAGAACATTATTCTTTCCTTTGGTGATATGAAATGTCACCTTTATACTAATTTAAATCTTGGACTTACTTGAATTTAAATTTGACTCAACCAGTCTATTCTTGTTCTGACACCACATCTTTTTAATTATTGTGCTTTCAAGTTTAGTTAATATTGAATACACTATTTCACACACTAAAATACTGTTTTGAATTTCTTTTTTGGTCCAGATCCTTATCCAGATGACGCAGGAGGTCAGAGAGGGATATGCTGGAGCCCATGCGGAATCACAGATGCTGTAGCACCTACCAAATACAGCTATGTCACTTCTTGAAATAATTTCACCTGCTCTATTCTAACTGCATGCAGTTTGCTTTTCATAATGCACAGAAGTTCTAAGCCTTAGCAGAAAGCTCTTCTTATTCTATTCCATGTAGAGAACAAAAGTGGGAAGAGTAGTAAAACCTTATGAAAGCTTTCATCTGGGTCTCTTAATGTTTGAAAAGTAAAGGTGATGTGGCATGGTGGATAAGAGACGCAGCATTTGAGTTTTGATTCAACTGCATTCTAGTGTGTGTGGCTTCAGTTAATCTTCTTAACCTCTATGGGCCCCGTTTCCCAGTAAAGGGAAGTGTCAATAGGTTCTTACAGCATAGAGTATTTCCAAGTAAGCACTCATTAAAAATAGTTATTATTGTTGTTATTATTATTATGTGCCTTTAAAATCCCAAGTCATCATAGACAAGGGAAATACAGGTTATACGACAATTATTCTCCTAAACATGAAAGACGGGTTTGATGGTGATAGACTCCTATCAGCAACAACAGAAAGAAGATAGAGAAAATTGTTGTTTTTCAAGTTGGACATTTATTTTCTGCTTTAAGAAAAATTCATCATATGAATCACTTCACAAGAACACAGTTTTAAAGTATTTAAATGTGCATCTTTGTCTCTGTGTTATAACAAAAAAGAAAATATATAGTGGCTTGGTGGGGAGAAAAAAAGAACAAAAGCCTGGCCGGGCGCGGTGGCTCACGCCTGTAATCTCAGCACTTTGGGAGGCCGAGGCGGGCGGATCACGAGGTCAAGAAATCGAGACCATCCTGGCCAACATGGTGAAACCCCGTCTCTACTAAAAGTACAAATAATTAGCCGGGCGTGGTGGTGCGTGCCTGTAGTCCCAACTACTCGGGAGGCTGAGGCAGGAGAATTGCTTGAAATTGGAAAACAGAGGTTGCAGTGATCCGGGATCGCGTCACTGCACTCCAGCCTGGTGATAGAGCGAGACTCTTGTCTCAAAATAAAATAAAATAAAATAAAATAAAAAAGAACAAAAGGCTTAAATGTGTTGAGTCTGTATCTGAAGTTTAAAAAACAAGGGCAGATATTTCTGCATATTTAAGATATGTCATATGTTGACCTAAACTTTATATTCAGAATCCTTTATGCAACTTTTCCAAGAGTGCAGGTGCTATGTTTAAAACAAAAATAAAAAGAAGGGAGAAAAAGAAAAAGGAAAGAACAAAAGGAGGAATGCTCGCATAATTTATTTGCCTGGGTGATTCAGGCTGGCCATGGTTTCAACCAGATCTCAGCTCCTGGTTTAGGCTGCCATATTTATAGGAGCTGGGACTTGGCCTCTCTGCCCTGCTTTGTCAAGGAGTCTTCAAATCACAGTCCCCTGGGCCTTGGGACAGCAGAGAAAGCAGCTGAGCTTCATGTTCTGCTTGTGGTGTGAAAAAATAAACCCTTGACCAAAGGCACTGGCTGCAGATTCACAACTAGTCCCACCCCTAGCTCTGCAGAGCTGCTGTCAGGTTTGATTAGCTTTTCTGACTGCGAGATTCTCCCGCTCTGTAAACTGTTTCGTCCCCTCGGCCCTCCTTGCTATTGCTACGGTGGGCTCCCTTTATTGTTTGATGAGCTGTCACAGCTGGCTGATCAGACTGCCACCCAATCATCTTCCCTTTTACACAGGCCCCTGACTGACCTTGTTCTGTCTTTGCCTTTCCTGTCCTTCTGATCCTCTGGCAGTTGAATAGCCTGCCCCTGCTGGCTGATCCCACTGCTTGTCTAATCAGCCCATTAGACAGTTTGATTAGCTTTTCCTTCCTCTCACCCTGCCAGCTCTTCCTGCTGCTACCAGCTGTGCTCAGGGCTTGCTAGTAACTCACCATCAATTCCTTCTGATAGTGCTGCTGGCTGATAGACTTAATACTTGTTCTCAACAACTCTCTGATATACCGTTGCCTCTGTCCACCTTGGTCTTCTGATTAGCCTCTGATGTCTTTCATGTGTCCTATGAAAATTTCTTGCTATTAATGGAACCACTCTGGTATCCTGTGTCAAGCACTTTTTAGCCTTTGAGTCTAGATGGCTGTCTTTGGCAAGTGATGTCATTTCAGAACAGTCAAAGTTCAAGTGCCAACTTCATGACTTCCCCCAAATGTCTATAGCTGCTATTACATCTGACTTAATATTGTGAACTGTATCCGTGAATCCATCACTCTTCATGGGATAGCCTGAATCCCAGCCTTTTTAAATTAGAGTTTGAAGTGTTTCCTGAGCATAATCTTCCTCCTAACTTTCCCTCTGAGTACTAATTATTTATTGTGGCCACAGTCCCAGAGTGAAAACCTATTTGGACTCAAATTCCATATGAATTCACCATTTACCTGTGTGGCCTTAGGCAAGTTACTTAACCTCTCTTTGGGTCTTAATTTCTTAATCTCTAAATTTATTTCACGTATTTATTCAACTACAGATAATCACTGAGCTTGTCTGTAAAGAAGACATTCAAATTCCTTGAGTATCTAGGGTTTACATACAAGAATGAAAACACTAAACATACAAGAAAACAGACAAAAAAACTCCAAACATGGCAAGTGTTATAAGAAAAACAAGGGTAATGGAATTGAAAAGGATGAGATGGAAGGGTTAATTTAGATGGAATAATTGAAAAAGGGATCTTTGAGAAGGCAATATTTGATCTAGTATCTGAAAGATTAGAGGAAGGCAGCCATGTGGGATTATCTAGGGAAACAATGTAATGGGCAGATGTAAAAGAAATACAAACATCTCGACAAAGCTTTGTGGGACATAGGAAAGCCACTGTGTCCTAAACATAGTGAACAACTGAGGTTGCTATGAAGTAAAGTCAAAGAAGTAGGCAAGGGCCAGAACATATCAGCCCAGGAATGCTACAGTAAGGATTCTGGATTTTATTCTAATTGTAATGGAAGAGCTACTGGGGACCTGGTCTAAATAAGCATTGTCCAATAAAACTTTATGTGATGATGAAAATGTTCTGTATCTGTGCTATCTGATACACAGTCCATTCAGCATTCAAAATAGAGCCAGTGGGACTGAGGAACTACATAGTGTAGTATTTTTAATAAAAATTAAATTAATTTTAAATTAAAATTTTTCATCTAATAAAATTTTATGTTTTGATAATTTAATGTAACCAATTTAATTAAAATCCATAATTTAATAACAATTAAAAATCAAATGGCTGGGTGCGATGGCTCATGCCGGTAATCCCAGAAATTTGGGAGGCTGAAGTGGGTGGATCACTTGAGGTCAGGAGTTCAAGACCAGCCCGGCCAACATGGCAGAACCCCATCTCCATTGAAAACACAAAAATTAGCTGTATGTGATGGTGGGCGCCTACAATTCCAGCTACTCAGGAGGCTGAGACAGGAGAATTGCTTGAACCAGGAAGGCAGAGGTTGGAGTGAGCTGAGATTGCACCACTGTACTCTAGCCTGGGTGACCGAGTGAGATTTCATCTGGAAAATAATAATAATAATAATACTTAAACAATTAAACATAAATTATACTATGTGCTAGAGTTAGGGAGTGCTCTAGTGAGTTAAGGGTTGCCTTAGATAAACAATTTTCAATATGTACCTCAGATCACTCTTGGTCCACAGAGGGTCTACCTCAAGGAAGCAATGCGTCCAGGAGAGTTGGATTTATGGCCCCCTCGTTTTTTGTTAAGTTACAGAACATCTACTTTTCTCTGCTTTATTTATTGGATCTTTCAAGAGATTTCATTTAGGAAAGTATAGGCTACTCAAAAGAATTGGAAATCACTCAACACTGGATTGACAATGGTGATGTCAGAGTGATATAGATTTAAATAATAAATTGATCACTTGCTAACTTACAGAATGTAAACAAAATATTTTACTTTATTTTTATTATCTGTAAAAAGAGATACAAATAATAATACCACATTTATAGGTCATCTGTGTTGATTAGATGATGTAATTCAGGCAGAGTGTTTAGCCGACCTTTATCATGTGCTCAGCAGATATTAACCTCTATAGTTACTGTTATTCTGAGGTTGATGAATCCAGAGGATTTGTGCTCCTAGTCATGTATAACTGTGAAGTCAGGTATCTTGATAATCTGAATAGCAAAAACCTTACTATTATTCAAGGTCATACAGTTATGAAGGGTGTGAGTTGAGACTTGAATCTAGGTTACTGTGATACAGCGTTAGTGATTCTACCACTGGGCACTCATTTATGAACTATAACTTCAGAATTATAATGCAAACATATTATTTAAATCAATAATTTGTTTGTTTGTTTTGAGACAAAGTTTCTCTCTTGTTGCCCAGGCTGACGTGCAATGGTGTGATCTCAGCTCACCACAAAATCTGTCTCCTGGGTTCAAGCGATTCTCCTGCCTCAGCCTCCCAAGTAACTGGAATTATTGGCATGTGCCATTATGTCCAGCTAATTTTGTATTTTTAGTAGAGATGGGATTTCACCATGTTGGCCAGGCTGGTCTCGAACTCCTGACCTCAGATGATCCACCTGTCTCCGCCTCCCAAATTGCTGGGATTACAGGCATTAGCCACCATGCCTGGCCATATCAATAAATATTTAATCTAGTAAAGGTACATTGCAAAGGAAGCATTGTGAATGGTTATGAGAGGATTCTAATAATAATGAGAGGCTATTGCTATTTTAGTAATTTAAACTTCTTTCAAATGGTTGCAAAGAAACAACTACTCTGTATTATATTCTAGAATTTAGTGCAAAAATGCTCAGCTAGGGCTATGACAAACAGTTGTCTTCAGACAATTCTGATATTTACCTCCCACGAACGATCCCTGCTACTCTTGTTGATTGGATAGATAGCTTACAGGAGCATTTATTTGTTCAATCATACCACAACTCTATCACATGAATATTATTATTATTCCTATTTTATATTAAATAAAGCTAATATATTAAAAGGTTAAGCAATCCGTTTAAGGTCACATAGCTGGGAAGTATTTGACCTAGCATTTGAATGCAGTGACTGTCTGGCAGCACAAACCCTGGAGTTAGAGAGAGGACTCAGTGTCTTAATGTGTAAAATGCAAACATGTATCATCATAACTTGTTAAGTGATTGGAATAATTAAATAGAATCATGTGGTAAAACCTTTTCTGGTATTTTTGAACTGAAATTTCGAACAGCATGGAAGTTACCCTTTCTCAATAAATAATTGGTTAATTGGAAAGTGTGCAGAGCAGAGAATGACAGAATTGATGTATCTCTAAAGCTGATGGAATAGGCAGGCTGTTCTCTTGGGTCCCTTGTCCTGGACTCTGCTTTTTGGTTTGTAAAGAGTTGGTACACTCAGGAGAGAAAACATCTTACTTAACGACTGCCCTCAATTGCTAACATAAGCTAAGTTGGACTTTCGTGACTTAAACAGTTGTATCAATACTGTTAATCACAACAAAAATCTTAACAATTTCAGATTATATAACATACAAAACTCCTCAACCTTAACTGGGTGTCTGTTAAGCTCTGACAATTTAGAACAAACAGCACTTAATAAAAAAGGAAATTCATAATATCTCAAGCTTAAAAACAAAAACTGACACCCTTAAACAAAGTGTTCTTTTTTGATATTTATTTCATGAATATTTGTTGAAGGCCCCATGTATCAAGGAGTGCCGTTAGGTGCTTGAGATACAGAACAGAGCAGATACAGTTCCTGTATTCATGAAGTGTACATTCTAATAGGTCAGATGAACAATCAACAAAAAATTAAAACTATGACTAATACATAGTAATGATTAATTCCAGGAAGAAAACTACAGCATTGTAAGTGGTTACATGGTAAGGTTATTTTGCATAGGGTAGTCAGAGAAAGCTGCTCTTAGTAAATGGCCTTGAGTTTTGAAGTGAGGAAATTGCTGTGTAAACTTCTGGGAGAGTATCTTTCAAGGTAGAGGAGAAACAGAGGGCGAAGGAGTTTTAAGGAGGAATGAACTTAGACATTTGACTGAAAACAAGGAAGCCAGTGTGCCTGAAACCCAGTGAGCTGGGTGAAGAATAGCACAAGATAGCATTGGGGCAATAGGTTTCCTTGTAAACCATGTTGGAGGCTTTAGATTACTGTCTTATTGGAGGGCTTTGAGTAAGAGGAATGACATGATTAGATTTACATGATGAAAATATTGTTTTGTTGCCAGATGAAAAATAACTGCAGGAGGCAAATGTGGGAGCAAGGAAACTAGTTAGAAGGTTATTATATTAGGCTTGTCTAAGAAAGAAGATGGCTTGGACTGGAAGGGAGCTGTGACAGTGATGAAAAGTGGTCAGATTTCAGATATATTTTGAAAGTAGTGACCACAGAACTCACTGATGGATTAGTTGTGGTTGTGAAAGAAAAGAGGAACCTAGAAATAGTTCACTAAATGAATACAGCTAATGAAAACTTGCTGAAGAGACCTTTCCAGGGTTTACTATAAGCACTTTGCACAGAACATGGAGTTGAACAAATATTAAATTTCTAATAAGTGTTAGGTGTTATTTTTATTTTTATTAGCATTACTTTACAAGTATGTATTAAACCCCAAATAGGTGAATGTGTCAGGTACTATTATCTTTCCTATAGTAAACACAAATAACAAAAAACAACTTCCCTTATAATGTTCATACAGCTGTTAGCAGCTCTTCCCATACTTGTGTCTGAGTCTCTTTAGTAACAATTTACTTTTTATAGCAAGCATCTTACATATTTTACCTGTTCCTCTTTTAATTATCTTTTTACCCTAGGCTTGTTTCTAAATTCACCATCTTCATTATTTCTACTATATTCAAATACTTTGATTTTTTATGGAGGCTTTAGTTTATAAAATGTCATCCTCTGCTACATTTAATATTCTTTAAACCAATTTGACATATCAATCATGTCACATTAACTCAATAAAATATTATGCATCCATTAAAAAGAATAAAGTAGACTGAAATGAACTAACATCAGTAGATATTTTAAGTTAAAGAAGAGCAAGAGAAAACATAAAATAACAAAATACATATATGAATACTGTCAAATAAAGAATAAGGCCATATGCGGTGGCTCATGCATGAAATCACAGCACTTTGGGAGCCTATGATGGGAGGATGGCTTGAGGCCAGGAGATTGAGACCAAATGGACAACATGGTGAGATCCAATATCTACAAAAAAAATTGTTTTAAATTAGCTGGTTGGGGTGGTGCACACTGGTAGTCCCAACTACTCAAGAGGTTGATGTGGGAAGATCATTTGTGCCCAGGAGTTGAAGACTGCAGTGAACTATGATTGAAGTTGAAGACTACAGTGTTCAACTGATTGTAGTTGAAGACTACAGTGAACTCCAGCCCAATCTTGGGCTGGAGATCACTGTCCCAATGGTAGTTTTAAATAATAATAACATAAATAAAAAATAATTTTTCTAACTTCTATATCTGCCAAAACAGGCTGGATTGTGCTTTGGAAATCAACAATGTCAAATCTCAATACACTGAAACAATAATAGTCTAGTTAGTTCTCATGCCTCATGTCCATCATAGAGTGGAAGGTAATTCTATACTTTGTTGTCCTCACTACATGGCCTAGGGCATATGAGGCAGGGGATTAAAGAAAACATTCCATTCATTTTCAGCTATATACTTCTCTTTAATTTGACTTACACCAAAGAAAACAATGTTCAGGAAGCATTTTGCAATTGAAAAATATTTTTCTAAGCATTTAGCAAAGATTAAATCTAAAAGTTATATAAAATAAGCTTCTTAAATTATGTTGTTTTCTTCTTTAGATTTATTTTCTCTATTAAAAATAATAAGGCTGGGTGTGGTGGCTCACATCTGTAATGCCAGCACTTTGAGAGCCCTAGACCAGCTGATCTCTTGAGCCCAGGAGTTCAAGACCAGCCTGGGCAACATGGTGAATGCCGATCTCTATAAAATACAAAAATTAGCTAGGTATGGTGACACACACCTGTTGTCCCAGCTACTTAGGAGGCTGAAGTGAGAGAATCGCTGAGCTTGGGAGGCAGAGGTTACGGTGGGCCCAGATAGCAACACTGCACTCTAGTATGGACAACAGAGTGAGACCATGTTTCATCGCCATCATCAATATTATACATTATTTAAAGAGTAATTCAATGGTTTTAAATTATGGTGAATGTTTGTGGCACACTGAATGTTTATGAGGGCCAAGCCAACTTTTTTTCCCTGTACAAGTTTTACCTTCCTATTGAATTTTTGAGAATAAAGGTTGATTGCCTTTATTTTCATGCAAGCATCCCTCAAAAAGAAGTGAGAACTTAATGTTTCTTTTATGGCATCTAGCAAAATACTCTTCTCTTCTTCCTCAGCTGAAAAAGGGCCCCAATGTGGCTAATGCTAATATTCATGAAAATGAAAGATATGTTTTTCTAGTTCTTTCTGTTAGTAAAAGCTATATATATTCCATTTTCTGAATATGAGAATAAAGTTTAGAGATAATAATGTAGTTATTAGCCCTCCTCTCTTAAATACTTAACAGAAAAGGAAAGCCAACATATGTAGTGAACTAAATGAATAGTAAATCCAATTATTTGTATATATACATATATGTATATATGAAATAAAATATATGTCTATTAACTCTTTAAGAAAGGAGGGATAATAACTACATTGTATATACGTATGTGATATAAGTATATATACAAATAATTGGATTTATATATTATAGATGTATATATTTTTAGATTTATGTATATGTACAAATAATAATTTGATTTATTATTCATCCAATTCTTTCTGTTAGAACAGGTTCATTATTAACTCCAAAACACTGAACCCTGCTTATCAGAGAAAGTAGGTCAAATATTCACTTTCTACAAGTGAATATTTCTTTATATAGAGATAAAACTGCTAAATATGTAAAACACAAATTGAAAGCTCTCCATGATGCTTTTTCTCTATGATGTCTGGGAGTTGCTGATGACCAAACTCTTTGGAGAAATTACTGGATGCCCAAAGGCCTCTGAAAAACACAGGAACACTGAGAGGAACAGAGTTTGTTGTCTGGGGAATTCTGAAAGCTCTATTAAAATAGAACTAAAACTACCACTGGCATAAACAAGATGTCACTGAGATTTTCAGTCTTTATTTCCTGTTTTTTTTTTTTTTTTTTTTTTTTTCCTGAGTCATCTCAGGCAGACTGGCAAAGGTGTAAGACTTTATCTTTCCAGTACTTTTGGTTCTCTCTCCCCTCCATTTTTGTTTGTTGCCTGACTACATATGCTGGCTCTCCTTTTCTATTAACTCTTTAAGAGAGGAGGTGTAATAACTACATTATTATCTCTAAACCTTCCTCTCATATTCAGAAATATTGTGTATTGCTTATTTTAAAAAATGTTGAGAATATATATTACCAAATAAAAGGTGGTTTGATTGCAAATTTAGAAAGAGAAATTGTTTTGTTATTTTAACATGCCATCCTTCGTAATATAACCCATACATTGGATTTATTATTTATTTTCAACAAATTTAAGTGACTGGATTTATCATAGACTACTTGATATTTCGGGGAAACTGCATTGAGCTCTGACTATGTGCTGCATATTGTTGACCTCGCTCCTTGGGGTACAAGGACCAGTAACATGTAGCTCTGCACTTAGAAGAATAATGTTTGAGTAGGGAAATATAGATGAATAAGCCAACATAAAAAAAGTGCTAAATTGTAAAATAAAGTATAATGGAAGCATGGAATGGAGATCAACTTGAAAGTTCAGGGGAACTTTCCTACATATGTGAACCTGGTACTGACCGGGTTTTAGAGGACAAAAAGATTTCAGACAAAAAGTATGATCTAGAATTATTGATCCTATATCTTGACATCTAATTATCTCTCCCACACCCACTCACAGACAGAAATAAATGAACTACATTGAATCCTTTTCAGACATTTTGCTGTAATAGTTACCATCACTCTTTTCAAATCTTTATTGTTTCCTTTAGCTCCTTTTTCTGAATGACGTTAGAAACTTTTGCAGAACAAAAGCTCTTCAGTAAGTCCAGTTTATATTTCTCATTCATATTCCACTGGTGTTTAGAAAATGTCTTTTAGAAGCTTGAAACATTTTCAAAGGGGCCAGTGGGAAACAGCTATTTCATACTTGATTTATCATCACCACAAGTTCATTATTAACTCCAGAACACTGCACTCTGCCTGTTAGAGAAAGTAGGTCAAAGATTCACTTTATACAAGGATATATAGAGATAAAACTGCTAAATATGTAAAAGACAATTGAAAGCTCTCTGTCTTCCCTTTAGTCAAGGCTTCTAAGTGATCATGATTATTTGAGGTTGCCAACAGGCCACAAGATTGTGTCAGAAATAATTCATAGGGATTGGATGGGGCAAAGAAATTGGAGAAGTACTTTTGACATATTAGTGTTCTTTTATTTGTCATTCGATCTATTCAACAAATGTTTTTTGAGTATCTGTGTGTATATTACCAATATCTGGTCTAGGTAATAGAAATAAAACATTGATCAAGACAGATAAATTTGTCTTCTTGTGGGACTTATATTTTAGCCATTAAAAATGACAGCAAGTTAAATAAAAAAGTGTAACATGAATTCAGAAAACTAGCATAAAATGGTATACATGTTGAGTGGAGAAAAGATTTGTTTTACTGTCATGGCTACATAAATGTTTGCTTAAAATTTTATACAGAATTGATCCCTTTTCTCCAATAGAGGAGGAATTCTACTGTACTCCACATTCTAGTCTGGAAGAAGCTAAAAGGATCAGATCCTCCCTTACTTCAATTTGATAGAGCCAGGGCTCAAAAATGTGAATTAGCTTAGTTAATTAGATATTCCTATTTGCAATGTTTAATCTTGATCAAAGGATGCAAAGATGTGATAAGATACTTTTAGGAGTCATTCACTACATCAACTACAGCAATGATGCCCAAACTTTTCCTCTTAGGAAGAAACAGACTGTGTTTTCTGTTCCAAAGCTGTTTGACCTAAACTCGCTTCTTTGTTAATTTCTAAGCCTGCATTTCCAAACTCCCACTAGCTCTGTGAATTCATAGTATTGCTCAAATAGATATCCATCTGTGAAGCAGGTCCACTGTGTACTGATTACTAACGTGTCTGATTTGATGAGACACAACACTCACACACAAAACAAGTTACATGAAGCAATTTATTACTTAACTGAGAGGCAACAAGTGACAGTAAAAGCCTAGGATTCAGGGCATGCCAGTCCCCCAAAGCTCAGGAAAGCTGTCCATGTTGGATGGAGTCTTGTTTGAATGCACCCACTTGCTCCGCAGCTGCACCACCGTGGAAAGCATCCCACCTTAGGTTTCTTATGAGGAGAAGGAAAACATGACCCATTGGACTAAAACATTAAAGATCACCTTGTTTCTAGGAGGAACTGGAACAGATCCCGACTGCTCTAGTAAGTTTCTATCTTAAGATGTTACATCCTCAGAACATTCTACAGTTATTCTTAAGAATTACAAACAGGAAAGGGGGAGAAACTGGGTGAGTCCAACATCACCCAGAGAACTGTTCTGCAGTTTAGATCACAGATGGCTTCCCTTAGCAAATCTTGTCCATTTTCTATGCCCAGTGACTTCCCCAGATTTGGAGTTAGGGATTGGTCTTATCAGACAGACAAACACTTGCACAGACAAAATCTTTGTGCAACATCATTGAGCCACTGCCAGAATACATTTCACTAGACCCAGGAGTACATTTGACTACTACCCATAAGCAAGGTGCTCAGGCTTTCCCAGAGCAGTGACCCAACAGAGGATCCCAGTGATCCAGGTAAGAGGTTACTAAAGTTGTCCAAAAAAGATCCTCCCAGTGGCCGCACTGTCTGTAGCCAGTGCACCTGCTTCTGTACCTCCTCTACTTGCCCTTCTACAATAACTCAAGTTTATCTAGGTACAGCAGAAGGTGTTGACAATTGCATACACTTCTCCAAGTTGGGCTAAAAAGATCTAGATCGATTCTGTTGTCTAAAACCATCTTCCTGAGGAAGCTGAGGGATGTCTGTTGGGCTAACAAGGCAGTAGCTATGGAAGAAGCGATATTTACTATGGTCAGAAACAGGTTTCCTATCAGTTTATCAAGAGCACAGACTTCTGTATCTAGTATCAAAGAGCTCACAAAGGGTGTAAACCAAGAGTCAGTGAGGATCTCATTTTCAAGGGTGATATCCAGGAGCACTTCCACTATGCAGGATCCCACCATCCATCAGGCATGACATTGTGTATCCTATATTTGAGTCACCACTGAACCACATGCAGAGAAAGATGTAACTCTCAGGTGTACACAGCAGCCCTTCTCTCCCTTTATTGTTCTGTGACACATTCATGGGTATGAAGGCATTGGAATTCACAAGCCAGGTCTTGAGTTAGTTACATGAACTCAGTTTTCTTCAGATATTGTCCATGAAGCACCTACACAGAGGGCTAACGACAGTTCAGTCCTTGTTTTCATTTTCACCATTGGGACACTTCTTGTTCAGATACTCAAAGGAGCATGAAATGACAAAGTGCAAGCTCACCAAGCTTTTGTCCGTTGTAGTTGTGACATTTTGCCATTTAGTCAGTTAAGTTAAAATAGAGCATCTCTGATTCTCTTCCATGTGGTGGGTGCCAAAGCCACACTCAAGCATGCATTGTGGCATTAGGAATATGTGTGTTGTTTACCACCAACAGGATGAGAAGTTGCTGTGGTCCGTAACAGAGTAAGATCTGAGATGGTAAATCGAACCCTTAGTCAGGATACCCAAGGTGCCTTCTGCCTGGGAAAGCCTATTGAAAGTGCTGTGCTTCTAGGCCTCTGCTGCCACATCCTTGTAAAATAAAACAGATTTACAGGTGAGTGCCTTAAACTTCACCCCTTTTGAGAATTTAGGTGTTTCTACCTATTGGATAGGGTTTGGGCTGGGTAGACGTATTGTCCAATTTTGTCTGTCCCAGTCCCCAGGTTACATCTGCAGGTACTCATTGTCCTTGTTGCTTGAGCCAGACCATTCATTTTCACCCCTCCAGTTCAGGAAGGGAAGTCACATCTTGTACAAACATGACATGTTTGATAATGCTGCCCACTTGACTGAAAAGATCAGATTTCCTCAGTGTCCCTAGAGAGTTCTAGTCCTCTGGTATTCCTTGGTTCCATCTAATAACAAAGTGGTATCCCATAGAGAGAAGGGACCCAGGGGAAGCATTGTTTTCAGATTAGAATTAGGGGTCCCTGTCTGGGGTAGCATGGTGGCTGAATTGCAAACTGCCCCCCAGGACATACACTCTAAAGAAAAAGAGAAAAAAATGATTGGGAACGCTGAGATTGGGATTTGCAGATGCAGCCTAATCAAGCAGCTGGCTGGTTACCTCTACCCCGCACTAAGGCCATTGTTTCTTAATGTGTGCTACAGTGCCATGTCTCCCTCACATCAGAGTGCAGAATTTAGTGTCCATACTGCTCTAGTCAGATGAGGAACCATCCCACTAGTAGGACATCTTGATGTTCTTTCTTCAGTTGCTTTGAAAGTTGGATCACAAGCTCTCTTCCAGGGAGTACATGGTAGTCCTAGCATCCATATGAGTGATACACATTTGTCCTTTTGAAGCAGCAAGCTATTGTCATAGTGCTTGTCCTCATATAGAAGACAAGGATCCTCTGATAGTCCAGTCACTTGGTTGCTGTTCTCTTAGATGGCTAAGTTGTAGGTAAAGGCTGATAAGTCAGTGAAAATATAGCAAGATAGGCTGAAGTGGTGGCCTGCATGGCCATCATTACTGCATGTAGTTTGATCCTTGAGGAAGAATGCTCATGTTCGGCCTCAATAAAAACATGGGCATTCACTGACCAGATGGTGGTTGCAGTCCAGTGGACCCTGTCTGCTTTTAGTTTTTCAGGGGCATCAGTGACTCATGCCATACCATCAGTAGGCACTGGAGGAGCCAAATCATCACCTGAGGATCACTTGGTCCATTCTAGAAAGCTAGCCATTTGTTCAGGGAGCCCACCACTTCCCTGCAATTCTGGCCTGGTCCAACCTTACAGGTAGGCTTTCCATTTGTTAAGGGGGCTCTGCCAAGCCTGTCCAATTTTATTGGTGAGGTTTGCAGACAAACAAGTAAAAATAGGCAGTACACACTGCAGCAATCACATGAGACTTTCTGGCTATAAAACATTGTATTTTTATCAGTGCCCAATAATGAACAAGGAGTTACCATTCAAAAGGAGAGTATATCTGTTAGCTACATCACGCAACTTTCAAAGTGCTAGGGCACCAGATGGCGGTTTTCTGTTGCCCCAGATGACCATCAGTATGCATACAAGTTGCAGACTTCTGTAATTCCAATGGGCCAGCAGGCTCTGAAAGTCGCAAAGGCAGTGCCTGGGCCACAGCTTTTTGAATGATTTCTATGTCCTGCTGTTTCAAAGCCTTTCAAAATTGGTGGCTTTGTTGGCCACTTTGATTATGAGGGACAAAAGAACACCAAGGTGGGTTACATGCTGTTGTCAGTATCCAGTGGCCTCTCAGCGGCTGTGCCTCCATTTTACTTAGTGGTGCCATATAAGGCTAATAGTATTTTCTTAACCATATCTGAATATTCATTTGGGTTCCCATCTAACTGGCCCCAGTATTCAGCCTGAAATAGTCTTCCTGTCCCAGAGGTCTTTTTGAGCAGCCCAACTGTAGTGTTACTGTAGTGACAGGGTGGTTTGTAATATTTTTGTCTATAGCAAGTCTTCAGTTAACCATGTAATGTCCTACTCTGCACTTAGTATGGAATACTACTTTAGCTGAATAACTCATTTGGGCTTGGGTAGTGTAGGTGGCAGGCAGGAGTAGATAGGCCCCATTGTTATGGTATGAATTTTTACCTATGGGGGTGCATACCTCTGCAGGTGACAGTGATGTTCTGCATCACACATGGTCAAAATGTCAATGTCCATAATGCATTGAGTGGAGGAACCATGATCATCGATACCTGAAATGCCCCCAAAGGCCTAACCCATAAGCAGATAAGCAACATGGGTGACCACATTTGTCTCAAAACCTCCTAACATCATCAGCCTAATTTTCTCTCTTTTCCCTTTTAACTTTGACAGGAGTAAAGACCACTGGCCTCCAGTGGGGACCGTAACTCTAACTGCACTATTTTGTCCCTATCTCTAAATGCACTATTAAATTTGAGACATTTGGGTGTGCGATGTCCCTTTATCAAACAAACACACCAACTAAGCTGCCAAAGACTTGTCTGGCTTTTCTTCATATTTGTCCTTTAGATCACAAGTCTCTGTTTCTGTGAAGGCTTGAGTTGCACATGTTAGTTCTGTCTCAAATGCTTCTGGGTCCTTATGAGCATTTACCTTTTGAGCCCTCTAGTCCCAGGAATGAGTGATCATATACATGCCTGACAACCAGGGAATTGTATTCTGTGCTCCCCCATTTCCCTATTGCTTTCTCTTTGTCTCAGTCCATGCAGCCAGTTCGTTTACATCCATTGGGAGTGACTATGTCCCATTTATTACCCTTCCCTTTCCATAACCCATGCAGCTACATGTCAAGTCTATACATCCCCAGGCTGACATGTTTTCCCTGGATCAGGTCCTGGCAGGTATTGTCTTTTCTGCTTCACTAGGAAGCCATGATTCTTTCAGGGAGGACACTGCTTATTGCACCATCTTTGTCAAGCTGGGTCACTGTGCACTAGGTAATAATTTGTCTAAGTCTAGTGAGACAGAACACATCCACACATATCAAGTTACATGAAGCTGATTGCATTTATTACAAACAGGTAGACAGCAAGGGACAAGAGAAGCCTAGGATTCAGAGCCAGCCAGTCTTCTAAGTCCAAGAGGGGCTGCCATGGTGGATGGCATTTCCTCAATATATGTCTCACTTGCACTGAGGAACCCCAGAAACCAGTCTAGTCCAGGTTTTATGAGGGCAACATGACATGCTGGGCTAACATATGAAAGCGGACCCTATTTCTAGTAGGGACTGGAACAGAGCCTGAGCTGTTCTGGCCAGTTCTTCACCATCTTAGGATATTGTATTCTCAGCACCTTCCAAAGTTACTCTTGAGAACTGCAAATGTGAGAAAGGAGAAAACTGGGTCAGTCCGAGGTCACTTAGAGAATTGTTCAGCACCAGTCTTTTGCATGCAGCTGCCAAAGCTGGTTTCTGTTGCTTGCTGTGCTCATATCTTAACTCTCCAGTAGATTTGAATACTTCTGTGATTTAAAATCATTTCCGCACACTGATTCCTGCAGAATGGAATTACCGCTTATTAGCTCTGCTATATTTTCATGTACCTATACCTCCCACAAAAACTCTGATATTTAATCCAAATAACATACTTTTTTATCTCTAAGAAGTTATATACCTAAAAAGATAATTTAGATAACAAGAAGGTTTTGACATTAAAACTTGAAGATATGTTTTCATTTCCATAAAATGTCATGATGTAATAATGACTTTGCTCTTCTTTCTATAATTTGTAGCTGAAAAAATAGACATTTCAGCAGTTTTTAAAACTGTTTATGAAGAAAGTATACATATACATAAACATAAATTTATTTAGACAACTTGTTGGTATCATATCAGTGGTAAAAACTTTGAAGTTTATATTATACTATATCTTATGTACTATATTGTACATTTTTATATAGTATAAAATTGACTATATTATGCATTTTTATAATATAGTACATAATGTATTATTGCTTTGTTATATTCTAGATATATTTTATTTACTATAATTATAATATGCCATCTACATTAATATTAAAGTACAATTTTGTTAATAATTATAACTATTAAGTAGCTTATATTCTATACATAATGGATCATTTAATTTTCCTTTCATCATATGTAGGTAGTTAGCAATTACAGAACAACTTTCGAGTAGTCCTTGCTGACAATATATGCTCTACAAAGTATGCAAAAATGAAAGGCTTGTGCAATATCTTTGAGGAATTTAAGTGTTTTCCAATTTTTTCAAAGTCACGACAGGTTATGATTCAGAATGAAAGATTAACTTGTATGTGTGTATGTGTATATTTAAACAGTGTAATTAAAAATATATGTATGTTGCCTTCTGGACTAGCAAACTTTATATTGGAAAATGTTTTTTGACCTTTTATAAAACATTTGAAATATCATTATGTATGATTTAGTCTGAAATAATGCAAACGTTGTTTTCTTGTTAATATTTGATGGAAGAGAAGGAAAGTTTTAGAAAACAAAGGCATTTTGTGGGATTAAGCAGAAAATCAATATAATAATTATTCTTTTAGCCAGAATGTTTACCTTATATTTCCTAGTTCCGGCTCAGTTCCTTTGTGCACTAAGGGAATAAAATCACAAACTGAAGCTGTATGGTTCATCTGTAAGGAAATGTGGTCTTGTGGTTGTTGATAAATAAAAAATTACTCAGAGGTACTTAACTGCTAGGTTGGTGCAATTATTATTGGGAATACAATGGAAGAGAAGATTGTGGAATTAGGATATGACTGATGTACCCCATTGGGTTTATTTTGATTAAATCCCAAAGTACTTGATAATTGTTGATCCTTGACTTGTTTGTAATTTAGTAACAATAATGACAGATGAATAATGCTTATAAGTAACTGATTAAGCAGTGATGGCAGTTGCCAAATCCAATGAATGTCAAATATGATTCTGTTCTGCTCCATCAAGGGCCTATTACGGATGAAACAAAGTGTTTATTCTGGGAATAGGCAATTTGAGTCAGCAGTTGACTGATGTAAGATAGTCTGTTGACTTTGGCAAATAGGAAAGTTGAATGTTACAATTTTATTATTGATGTTCTTGGTGCAGGCGAACTGTTGTACTCATTGTATTTTTCTTTAATCAGTCTTGGTCCAGTGGCTTGTGCTTTCAGGCTCTAAACAAATATTTGTTAAATAAAATCATGAGTCTATAAGGAAATCAATTTCTATTTCCTGAGGACATATCAAGAGAATCCAAAGTAAAAAGAAGACAGGTTTTTTGGGCAGATGTGAATATGGAAAAATAACCTGGGTAAAATGAGATGACAAAAAAATAGTATGCAGTTTGATGAGTGTATCCTTGAGTTCTTGAATTGATTAACAGATGAAACAATTTTTGTCTTTTTTTTGTCTTACTGGTGGAGTCTGTCCTATTGTAGACATATGCTTACATGTTTTAGAGAACTAGTGATAAGAAAAGCTCGGTTTGTATCCTAGCTCGACTTTGGCCTTTCTGTGGTACATAGAGCCAGTCCTTAAACTTTGTGGTTCTCAGTAAGAGTCAGTCTTTGGCTTGGTGGATGAAGGAATACATTAAATATTGTATTTATCAAAGAGATCATGATTAATAAAGAACAGTAAAATCACACAGTGCATATTGAGGGACTCTTCAAACAGATTACTTCTGTGAAGTGTTATGCACATGCCTAGCATATAGTCTCAAAGCATCCTTTTAGCAGCAGAATTACAGAGCACAGGCAAGGAAATGCTTGTAATATAGACCATTTAAGGGAATGTCAAGTCATGATTCTTTTCTCAGCAGCACAGAAGTCTGTATAAAAAGTCACGTAATCAAGGAAATGTATTCTGGTAACTTTTATTTATTTATTTATTTATTTATTTATTTATTTATTTATTTATTTATTGAGATAGAGTCTTGCTCTGTCACCAAAGCTGTAGTGCAGTGGCATGATCTTGGCTCACTGCAACCTTCACCTCCTAGGCTCAAGTGATTCTCCTGCCTCAGCCTCCCAAGTAACTGAGACTACAGGTGTATGCCATTACACCTTGCTAATTTACTGTATTTTTAGTAGAGATGGGGTTTCACCATGTTGGCCAGGCTCATCTCAAACTCCTGATCTCAAGTGATCCTCCCACCTTAGCCTCTCAAAATACTGGGATTAGAAGCATGAGCCACCATGCCTGACCAAATTTATTTTTCATGAAACAATAACCAGTGAGCAGTAGTACCCCATGTATGCACCTCTGAGAGTAAAATTAAAGATGGCCCAATTTTAGAGAAATGTGTGAGTTCTAAACTATATATATTTTATATAACTGTATGTATTATATATAAGGAAAAATTTACCTATAATTTGCATTTTAATATTTGTTTTTGCATTTATTCTAGTTCATATTCAGTAGGTATGTACATAAACAGTACTATACTGGTTGCTTATGACTGTACAGTGTCTGTTGCTGGTGCAGATACCATACAAGTTGTTAATTTAAAAAAATGTTTACACATTTGGAGTACAAGTGCAGATTTCTTACATGCATATATTGCACGGTGGTGAAGGCTGGGCTTTTAGTGTACTCATCACCCAAATAATGAAGTTTGTATACAATAGATAGTCCTTCTATACTCACCACCCCCTTACTCTCCCATGTTTTATAATCTCCAAGTGTTATTATATTCTGTATGTCCATGTGTACCTGTTGTTTGGCTCCCACTTGTAAGTGAAAACTTGTAGTATTTGATTTCTGTTTCTGAGTGGTTTCACTTGGAATAATGGTCATCAGTTTCATCTATGTTGCTGCAAAGGGTATGATGTCATTTTTTTATGTCTGACTAGTATTTCATGATTTTTTTAACATATATAAAAAAGTATATATATACATATATATAAAAGTATATATATACATATATATATAAAAGTATATATATACATATATATATAAAAGTATATATATATATATATATATATACACTTTTAATGAATTGATCTTTTTACCATTATCTAATGACATTCTTTGTCTTTTTTTTACTGTTCTTTTTTTAAAGTTTATTTTGCCTGGTACAAGTATAGATATTCCTGCTTGGTTTTGGTTTTTATTTTCATGGAATATATTTTTCCACTTCTTTATTTTCAATCTATATGTTTCTGTAGGTCAGGTGATTTTTCTTGTAGGCAGCATATGTTTGGATCATGGTTGTTTAAGTATGTTCTGCCTGACTGTATCTCTTCAGTGGAGCATTTCATACATTTACAATCATAGTTAATATTGACATATGAGACTTTGTTCCTGTTATATTGTTGTTTGTTTTCATGTTGCTTTATAAATATATTTTTCTTTTTCTCTGTCTTTTTATCTTTGTGCTTTGATGAAATTCTATCATGTTGCCATTTGATTGCTTTGTCTTCTTCGTGTGATTGTTTTATATGAACTGTGCATTTTGTATTTCTATGTGTTTTGCCATGGTGAATATTTAAGTTTGCTTCCATGTTAAAGACCTGTTTGAACATTTTCTATATATCTGGCCCAGTGGTGAAAAATTCTCTCTGCATTTGTTTGTCCAAGAAATACTTTATTACTCTTTCATTTATCAACCTTATTCTGAAAGCATACAAAATTCTTGGTTGACAGTTTTTGTTTGTTTCTTCCTTTCAGCACTGTACATATGCCATCACATTCTCCTCTGGCCTGTAAAGTTTCTGCTGAAAAGTCTGCCATTAATCTGATGGGGTTTTCTTTATAGGTGACTACATGTTTCACTCTTGGTATTTTAAAACTTCTTTCACTTTGACTTTAGACATTCCAAATATAATATGCTGTGGTGAAGTCTTTTTTGCAGTATGTTTTCCTGGGACTCACTGGGTCTTTTTTATGTTGGTGTCTAATTCTCTTGACAGACTTAGGAAGTTTTCATCAATTATTTTTTTACATATGTTTTTAAAAATATTTTATCTCTTTTTCTTCCCAGGAATACCAATCATATGTAAAGTTTGGTCACTTTATTAGTCCCAGATGGCTCAAATACTTTGTTTATGCTTTTAAATTATTTTCTTATTTTTTCTGACATATTATTTTGGACGACTTGTCTTTCAGTTCTGAGATTTTTTTCTTCTGCTTGGTCTAGTCTATTATGGAAGTTTTCAAATGTATTTTGTATTTCCCTCAATGAACTTTTTATTTCCAGAACTTTTGCTTAATTTTTAAAAGATATCCATCTCCTTGGTAAATATCTCATTCCCATATACTTTAATTGATTTCCTCATTTATTTGTGCTGGTTTTCAGATTTCTCTTGCATCTCACTAACATTCTTTTTTTTAAAAAAAGTAATATTTGAATTACTTTATCTGGTGTTTCAAGGAATACTTTTTGATTGGAATCTGTTGCTGGACAGTTGTTGTGGTCCTTTGCTGGCATCATATTTTTTTGCTTTTTCATGTTTCCTATGTCCTTCCTTTGATATACGTGCATCTGACATAGCAGTTGCTTGTTCCAGTTGTTTGAAATTGTTTTTGTAGGGGAGAGTTTTTTCATAAGATTATATGTATATTGCTGATTAAGATATTTGACTTTGATTTTGAGTACCTGTAGTAGTGTGATGTTCAGATGACTTCCTCAGTAATACACAGGGTGAATAATCTCTGTGATTTCATCAGCGACTTAGGATACAGTTATTATTTGTGGCTGTGATGAAGTATAACTGAGAACTTGGGATGCAAACTGAACCAGTCTTTGGGTCCCAGTGGTAGCAGCAATAGGATGAATGTGCCTGTTTTTAGGTCCCAGAGCAGTTTACACTGGTTTCAGTATTAGTAGATTCTGGAGGGCTGATTCTTGGGTCTCCTGGTGGCTTGCTTAGAGTAGATGGAGTAGTGGACAAAGCTTGTAGGTGGGTTCTTAGGCCCTTGGACAGCTGGAGTGTTGTGGGTGATGGCAGTAGTGGTAGTGGAGCAACTACAGAGACCCAAGTGGTTTGTGTTTGTGCTGTTTGAGGCTGCAATGGATTAGGCTAGTTCTCAATCTTATACTTACTATCACAGGGTAGTAAGTATTGTCCTAATTGTGCATAAGAGAGCTTGATCTTCCCTGTTACTCCCCAAGGTGAGTGGTGGCTCCAGCTGCATCACCTCAGACTTGGCCTGAGGGTGCCACACAGCCCATCATTAAATTCAAAATGGTTCCAACCATGGGCTTGTGACTTGGGACGATGGGGCCCCTGTCAGGCAATTTGCTTTAGCAAAAGCTGTGAGGAGTGTAGTTCACTCACATATGCAATCTCACAGCAACCCATTGCAGGACAGTGGAATTTGTCCTAGATATGCCTAAAATAGCCTGGTTTCCTTTTCCCTCCTTGACTGGAGCAGCAACAGGTGAATCAGTCTGAATTCACACCAAAGGAGAAGTGCACTCTAATGTTAAACTCTTAAAATGGCACCTTGGCCCTTGACCAGATAGTGAAGGGCATCTTTCAAGCAAACAGTATGGGTGAGAAGCTGTAAGAGATGCAGGCTCTCACATCTCAGTCTCAATAGAAGCTTGCAGCAGGGCGGCAGGAACCCTCCAGGGGTGTGTGGCAGTGCCTGGTTTCTCCCTGGAGCGCCATGGTGGCCGCCGCTGTGTCTGAACATCCCTAGCATCCAGGCTTTCAAAATGCCTCTCAGCTGAGACTACATACCAGGCTTGAAAGCCTGAGAGATTTTATGTGGGTTCCCTTTTTGGAGCAATGTCTCTGTGTAATCTTTAGGCAACTCCATATGTAAGGTTCAAGGGCCTAGTAAGTCAAGAGTTTCTCCCATAGCCAAGATGATAAAAGCCCATTTCTCAGGCCTGGGGGTTTCTCTCTTTCTGTTTCCCCATGTCCAGGAGCCTCTCTCAGATCTCAGCCAGCCGTGTGTGTGGAAGCTGCCTCAAACTCTCCTTACTTACTTCTCGTGCTTCCCATCTCTTCTCTGGTGAATCCTAGCATTCTGTCCTAGACAATTACTTACTATTCTGGTTTCTCTCCATGTAGTAGGCACATGCTACCTGTGTCTAGTCAGCCACCTTGTTGTTAAATATTTTGAATATTATGCCTACTTTCTTCTATCTGTTCATTCAACCAGCATTTATTTGTTAACATCTTGCTATGTGAATAAAGTCTAGTTGGCACTAGATTTTTAGTGGTTACACAAATGAATACCAGACAGAGCTGCAGGCCTTATTGACAGAATAATATCTTGGGTCAAGATTTTGCAAAATGTTTATTAGGTTACTTAACCCTCACAGCCCTTCTATAAGGTACATACAGGATTTTATTTCAATTTAATATTGAGAAAACTGACACACTAAAACTTAAGAAATTCACCTAAGGTAACCCCATTTTCTGGTTCTTAAAGATTTCCCTATTTCTGAAAATGCCTTCAATAAGTTGTTACTATTACTTCCTAAATTATAATAACCTGTCATTAAATGTTGCATTTAGGAAACTTCTGAATTTAAAACCAAAAGTTTTACTCCAGCTAATTTATTTCTGGATGTCCTGATAATAGAGAGCTAGGTCTGGTTCCTAGGTCAGGGTGGAAAAATATTCCCACTCCCAAATGATGGTTCAGGACTTTACTTCCCTCTTGAATTCAGGTCTCTTCACTGTACTGACCTGACCCATTCCCAGAGAAGACCTCTCCCTATTGTCACACAATAGAAGACAGAGGTACCGGGGGAAAATCTTTCCAACTTTAACTCCAGGGCAAAAAAGGTGAGTACATTTTCTGGTATTCTTAACAAAGACCCTAGGACTTAATCTGCTGTTATTTAATCTGTCTTGATTTAAATCTGCATGTGTCCATCCTGATTCACATAAACTGAGAATGTTTGATTGGGGAGGAGCATCCCCTAATACAAACTGAGGGGTTTTCTGGAAGCCCGATACCTCTGTGTAGGCAAGCACAAATGAATGCTACACAGGGGAAGCTGAGGTTCATCTTCCCCCACAAGCTGGCCTCAGAGGATTCCTCCTTTTCTAGAGGATTTCTGTCTGGAAGTCCTGAGCAGCCCCAACACTCAGGGGTGGCTGGATGAGGGAAGCAGTGAGAGAAAACATAATAGAAACCTCTGAAACACAAGAAAAGGCCACAGGAAGCAGTGATGGTGCACACACCTCTCTGAGTACATGTCAGAGAACTTGAATCTGATTTGAAGCTTCCTACCTGTACTCACTCAGGCATTATGACTGTCATGGACAACTGGCTTTCCACTCCCTGAGGATTCTCTCTGGCTGTCAGAGCCTTCTCTCCCCAGGTCCCTTGAAGGGCCAGAGTGTTAACACCCATAGAAGCAGCCCTCAGCCAGTGATCCCTCCTGTGGGATGGCCCTGAGTCACATTTGCCACACTTCACTCCCAGCTTCATCCCAGTGGAGACTACTGCTCCTCTACCAGTGCCTCTGCGGTCACCTCCCAAATAAACCACACGTCCTTGAACCCTTTCCTCAGGGTCCTCAAATATCACATAGACCATGATTGCATAGAATCCAGGCTTATTTTTGCAAAATAGTTATCGTTCATTGTCAAATGCTTCTTACCAAAGCATAAAAAGTAAAGGAGAAGAACATGCATGATTTCCCTCTTAAACATACACGTACCACACATATGTACTTCCACACACATGCACACATAATAATTACAAGTATAATCTTTTTAAAGTTTATTTTATATTGAGATATAAGATTGTACTTGTTGATACAACATGATGTTTTAAAGCATATATGCACTGTAGGATTGTTAAATCTAACTACTAAATGTCATCATGGTATGTATAATCATTTTTTTGTGTGATGAGAACACTTAACATTCATTATCTCAGCACTTTTTAAGAAAACAATATATTGTCATTCAGTATAGTCACAATGCTCTACAATATATCTCATTTATCTTATTTACCTATAAATATACATCCTTTGACAAACATTTCTTCAATTCCTCCTCCTTCCAAACCACCTCAACCTCTGGCAAACACCACTGTACTCTCTACTTCTATGATACCAACGTAGATTTCACATTGGCATGAGATCACACAGTACGTGTCTCTTTGTATCTGGCATATTTCACTTAACTTATTTCATTCAGGTTCATCCATGTTGTTGCAAATGACAAGATTTTGCTCTTTGTATGGCTGAATGGTATCCCATTGTGTATATACATCACATTTTCTTTATCCTTTTATCGATCAATAGAATTTAGGTTGATTTCATATCTTGACTGTTGTGAATAGTGCTGTGATAAACATGAGAGTGCAGATTTATTTTCAGTATAATGATAGTGGGGATGCTGGATCATAAGGTAGTTCTACTTTTACTTTTTTGAGGACAATCCACATTGTTTTTTATAATGACTATACTTATTTTCACTTCCACCAGCAATGTTTTAGAGTTCCCTTTTTTCACATCCTTGTCAACATTTGCTAGTTTTTGGCTTTTTGATAACAGCCATTACAAGGAGGTAAGGTAATATTTAATTGTGGTTTTGATTTCCATTTCACCAGTGATTAGTGACGTTAAGTATTTTTTTATATCCTGTTGGCTATTTGTATGTTTTCTTTTGAGAAATATTTATTTAGGTCTTTTGTTCATTTTTAAACTTGGTTATCTATTTCTGTGCTATTGATGCATTTGCATTTCTTAGATATTTTAGATATTAACCTTTTATGAAATGTAGAGTTTACAAACATTTGATCTCATTCTGTAGGTTGTCTCTTCACTCTGTTGATTGTTTTTGTTGCTGAGCAAAATCTTTTTAGCTTGATATAACCTCATCTGTCTATTTTTACTTTTGTTGCCTGTGCTTTTGGGGTAATATCCAGAAAATCATCACCTAGACCAACATTATAAAATTTATCCTCTAAGTTTTCTTCTAGCAGTTTCATAGTTTTTGGTCTTACATTTAAGTCTTTAATCCATTTTTAGTTTTTTTTTTAATATGGTGAGAGATAAGGGTCAAATTTTATTTTTCTGCATATGAATATTCAGTTTTATTTATTAAAGAGACTGTCCTTTCTCCACTGTGTTTTCTTAGCATGTTTGTTCAAAATCAGTTGTCTGTAAATTCAATGACTTATTTCTGGGTTCCTAATTCTGCTCCATTGGTCTGTGTATCCATGGGTGTGCTAGCACCTCTCTCCCACTTTGTCATTCTTATGGTATATTTAATACAGGATATTTCTCTCTTTCATGTTTTTTGGGAAGGTTGATTATGTTGGATAAAATTCAAGTTGGGAGTGAGTTCTACATTTGGGTTGATCTAAGGCAAGACCAGATTATATGGACTGGAGTAGAGAACAGAAAAAATCCTAAGAATGCAAAGATTTAGAAATAAGTGAAAAATTCTTGAAAAACTCCAGTCTTTGAAGACCTTGAAAACTGCGACATAAAAGCCAAGAATTCCCAGGAGTAAAGCTAGGCCTCATTAATGTATGACTGTATGTAGAAGAAATAGAAAGGCTTATCAGAGTTCTTAAATTTATTTAATTGCATCAGATGAGAGATGCTGAGCATAGCCACTTTACCAGGTTACCTTTCACTTCTCAAACACCCTTGGTTCAGGAGTAGACTCCATAGTCAAGGTTTCCCAGTTTCTTGGAACAAACCATTAAGATCATGGTGAACGGGTGATTGCAAAAAATGGTACTACTCACCTTGGGTAGTGCTCTTGCTGACGCACACATAGGGGTGGGGAAGGCCAGACAGCCTTGAGACATTCTCACTGTGAGACTGGCCATGGGCATGCAGAGGCATATCACACTGAAAAGAGAGCAAACAACATTTTCAACCTCACACCCTGTGCCAAAGATGAAATCTGACATAGGGTGACTGGACTGGAGATCTGGAGGGCAGAGGCGCACACTGAAGTGAAAGGAGAAGGGATCTCCTGAGTTTCAGTTTCTAGGAAAGAGTCAGCCCTCAAATACAGACCAAAAAAGCAGAAAAACAAAACTTCAAATAAGGAAAGCCTCCAGAAGGGGGTGCAGGGTTGGGAAGCTCCCTCGCCAGAGTGAAGGCAAGCCATCTTCCCAGAACAGAGACCCTGCTGAGAAAGATATCCAGTTCCTGCTCCAGAAGAGACAGGCTCTTTGAAAAAGTAAATCCAGACAAAGGATTTGGCATATGTTGCCACAGAACTGCCCTAGGAGAACAGGGAAATGAGAGCAAGTTCCCCTGAAACATAGCAATGTTAGCCTCTAAGCAGAGCCCAGGCCCTGTCCAACCAGACTGGACTAGGGATAGTAGGAACACTGAAGGTCACATACTTCCAAAAGAGAAAATCAGAAGTCTGGGTATGCTAGGACCTGTGTTCTGAATTAGTGGGAGGAAAATCTTTGTTTCTGATTCTCTAGGTGGAAATACCTGACATGGCACTCAGGTCTTCCTTTCCTTCCTGAAGAATTATTCTGCACTGTTACCAGTTATTTATAATTTACAAAGTTCCATGATAGCTCTCAGAAAAATGGAATCAGATAACAAAGATTTGCTTCAGGAAGTGTACAGTTTTCACTACAGCTCAGATTTTTTCCCGTAGTCTCTCCCCTTATATTAAAACAAAATCAAACAAAACCCTCATAGAATGATGTTTTTATTTGGTCACAAAATAAGACTACCATTCTCATTAGTTTTGACCTGATTATTTACATAAGAGCAGAAAGAGTGCTAACTTTCTATGCAGGCCTTCTTAAGTTGCCTCCCTGGATATATTTGTATGGACTCTCAGATTGGACTTTTTTATTCTTCTATTGCCATCCTGAAGCTAGGAAGACAAGCCCAAGAAATTATCTCCACTAGATTTCACTTGCAAATAATATAAATTTTGGCAAGTTCTTCTCTTTTCAAGTTCTCCAAAATATGCCATTTCCTGGACCATCTGGGAGTGACTTTTGTTACCACCCATAAGTCTGGATCCTGTAAGTGAGATACCAGGCTACTGTTTCTGGAAGGGCTTTGTAAGAAAGGGCTCCTAAATAGTCTTAGAAGTGGCGTGGTCAAACCTGAATAAAAGAGCCTCATTTTTTAATATGACATTCTGGCAAGTTTGGGTTGTATAACCAACTTTCCAATTGTATCCTGAAAAGAAGAAAGACAAACTTTTAATGAACTTATGCAAATAGCTACACTGCCATGAATAGGAAGGAGACTCATTTAGAGTTTCTGGATTTCTGGATGTCAGGGAAAATGTATCATTGAAAAATTTCACTTCAGCTTACCTGTGCAGAGCCTATCAAATGATGAAATTGTTATGATTTACAAACAGCACAATAACAAAGTTTATATGTTTGTATGTATGTCTAACAGATAACAAACAATATTTGCACCTATGTGTCCTATATATATTTACATGTATTTCCTATATATATATATGTTCTCTATATATTTATATAGAGAATATATATGTAATATATATTAAAATGCCAGCAATATAAGAAATAAAGCTACAGTCATCAGTCATCCATTTATTCAGTCCTATATAATTAATTCTGGTTCCACTGGGTCTTGGATTACTAGTCTCATGAAACCACTCTGCTTTTCAACAGCAGAAAATTCTTGCTTAGTATCTACATATGGTGTTAAAGTTGTCTCAGAGATACCATCAGAAATTGGAAGGCTATACTCAAAAATCTGGTTTTCAAAGAAACAATTGTTGATAGTACCTGTTATACTCCTTTTTGATAGTACATAGCCTAAAGCTCCTAAGCTACAAAACTGGATGGTATGTTACTGTACTGAGTACTACAGGCAATTGTAACACATGCTAAGTATTTGTGTTTCTAAACACATCTAAACATGGAAAAGATATGGTAAAAGGAAACTATTTTATTAATTTTTATTTTATTTTGAGACACAGTCTCACTCTGTCACCCAGACTAGAGTGCAGTGGCATGATCTCAGCTAACTGCAGTCTCCATCTCCCAGGTTTGAGTGATTCTTCTGCCTCAGTCTCCCAAGTAGCTGGGATTACAGGTGCTCGCCATCATACCTGCTAAGTATTTTTAGTAGAGACAGTTTTTTTGTATTTTTACTAGAGACATGGTTTCAGCATGTTGGCCCGGCTGGTCTCAAACTCCCAACCTCAAGGGATCTGCCCACATCGACCTCCTAAAGTGCTGGGATTACAGGCATGAGCCACTGCTCCCAGTCAAAAGTATGGTATTTTAATCTTGTGGAACCAATGTCAAATATGTGGTTCATAATTGACTGAAACGTCATTATGGGGTGCATGACTACAGTTATTTTAATGATAAAAATATAACCATTGGAAGGTTGAGCAGTGTGTTTATCTGGCAATTCTTTCAATGAAACTCATAAATCATAATATATCAAATAACTAATTATTCCTAGAGCTTTATGATGTTTCAAGATAACTTTGGGAAATCTCAAAGACAGCTTTAGGCATAAGAGATATTCTGAAAATTTTATTTTATTCCATTTTACATTAAAGATTCAAACTGAAAAGCCGAAATGAAATTTGTTAGGAAACTTGAAAATTTAGTTCAGAACCATGAATACCTAATAAATGATAATTTACAACACATTTGAAAGAGAAAATAAAGCACTTAAAAATAGAAGGTAATGTAATCGTAAATAATCTTTCATAATTGAAGCTTTATTTTTTTAAATAATAAAGATAATATGAAGCAGATAAAATTATTCCAGTAAGACACAGAATTGTTGCTATATTTGCAGTTTATACATAAAAACAGAATTACCCTTGATATTATATGTTAAGGCAGTAAATGGCAAACCAAGGAAACAAGCCCATTGAAAATGATCAAATTTGTTGAGATTTTAACACACTTCATAACTTTTCAGACTCACATAGTAAATGATGGCAAATAAAATTAATTTTCCAGTTTCATCTTTTTATTTTGTTCTTTCATACTCTGGAACAGAACTCACATCTCAGGGAGTCTGTGAGGTCAAAAACTTTATAATATTGGTAAGATGTTATTACCACCAGAATGCATTTATTCATATCTTCAGATGAATCAGTAAGTAAGCATTTAACAAAGTTTTACTTTCAATTTTTAATATGGTAAATATTATTAATTATAACACACCTAAACATACAAAAAAGTGCTTTGGAAATTCTTGGTAAGTTTGAAGAGTGTAAAAGATATTTGGAGAACAAAATGAAACGACAAAATTCAACTGTATTAATGATTGCTTTGTTCAAGGGAAAAAGTGATGTGGATAATTGAGACCTCTTATGTCACATACTCACATTTCAGCAGATTCACAGAGCTTATAGATACACATAACACAAATTTCCACTACCACCAACATGCTAAATACTCTTACACAACTTTTCAAAATGGCAGACATAGCAACACAGGAAAAAAACCACATTCGTTAATAGACCCAAAGATGCTTCTTTGTAGCATATAAAAGTAGGAGGAGGCCAGACACAGTGACTCAGGCCTGTAATCCCAGTACTTTGGGAAGCTGAGGCAGGCAAATCACGAGGTTAGGAGTTCAAGACCAGCCTGGCCAGGATAGGGAAACCTGTTTTCCACTAAAACTACAAAAAATTAGCCCGGTGTGGTGGCGGGCACCTGTAATCCTAGCTACTCGGGAAGCTAAAGCAGGAGAATCACTTGAACCCGGGAGGCAGAGGTTGCAGTGAGTGGAGATCATGCCATTGCACTCCAGCCTGGGCAAGAGTGGGAGACTCCATCTCAAAAAAAGGAGGAAAAAACATAAACCTAAAATGATGCATGATACTTAATACTCAATGTCCTAGTATTCTAGCCTTACTAAGAAATAATCTGAGCAGCTAATGATTTTCAATTAATTTAATATTTGTTCAAGTCTTTAAGTTACTTGAAGATTTTAGAAATTACGTGCAAGGTAACATACTATAAAATATAGTTACTACTGAAATAGTTTGTCGAAATTAATTTAGTTAAACACAAACTTACATGTTTTATGATCTTAAAACATTAAGTAGGAATTATTTAACTTATTTTTTATCAGAAAGCCTGTATACATTTAGAAAAACATATCCATGGACATACCTCAAAAAATTAAAAATGGAACTACCACATAATCCAGCACTCCCACTACTGGGTGTGAATTCAGTATGTCAAAGTGAGGTCACGCCCACATTTATTGCATCACTGTTTACAAGAGTCCAGACTCATAATCAACCCAAGTGTCCAAAAATGAATGAATGGCTAAAGAAAATGTGGTATATGTACACAGTTGAATTCCATTTCACCATAAACCTCATAAAATCTTGTCATTTGAGACAAACATGGATGGACCTGCAAAATATTATGTTAAGCCAGGCGCAGAAAGTCTAATGTCTCATGATCTCACTCATATGTGGAATCCAAAAAAAAGAAAGAGTTAATATCATAGAAGCAGAGAGTGGAACAGTGGTTACCAGAGGCTGAAGAGAGGAGGAAAGAGGAGAGGATGGGATGAGTTTAGTCCATAGGTACAAAGTTACAATTAGACAGGAGGAATAAGTTCCGGTATTATTTTGCATAGTAGGATGACGATGGGTTAACAATAAGGTATTGTATATTACCAAGTAGCTACAAGAGAGGCTTTTGATTGTCTCAACACAAAGAAATGATAAATGCATGAGGAAATGGCGATGCTAACTACCCTGAATTGATCATTATGCAACATATATGTATCAAAATATCAAATTGAACCCCATAGATACATAAAATTATAATGTATTATTTTTAAAAAATGTGTTAAAGGAGTGGGTCCCAAACTAAAGGAAAAAAAATAGAATGTTGAAAAAAGCTTGTATTATACGTGACATTGACAGATCTGAGACGATATCGTTGTTTTATTGAACCAAATTTGTTAACTAATTTGCCAAAGATTTACTTAAATTATGTGAATTTGGAATTGGTTTCTTTAAAAATACTTTCTTAATTCAGCACATTTAATGCATTAGAAATCAAACTTTTTAAATTCTCTTGGGAATTTAGAGAGATTCCATTTACATAAGTCTTTATGACTCCTGTAGAATGAGAATGAGGACATGCCGAAGGGTGTGCTGTCATTAATGTATGTTTTCCTTCGAAACATGGATTTCTTTCTTATATTATATTCAGGTAGCACTCAGGTCACTTTCTAGGCATGAGATCAGTTTGATTCAAAGCTAAGTAAGAAAATTGAGCTCTGGCTAGGGCTAGATCTCTGAATCTCTCACTCATCACAAGGCTGTTCTTGTTTTAAGTGATTCATGAAAAGAGGTACTTTTTTGAAAACCTGAAAACAGTTGCTTTTCTGAATTAAAAAAAAAAGTAGCCAGAATCCACAGATACAGAGCTGAGTGATCTTTGGGTGAGGTGAAGTCTTTGGAAGAGATTGCTTTAGTAGATACAGTAATGTCTGGGGTAAAGCAAAAAAAGATTTTAAAACTGTGGTGTTAACCTGTCTGAGAGGAAACTTTGAACTGAACCATGTCTCCTTTCCCATGGAGCCTCTGCCTAATATCTGACTTTATGGTATAATTTCAAGCCAAAGAGAAAAATACCCAAAAGTGTGTAGTATAAAAAGCTCCTAAAGCCCCCTATTATTCCACTGCCAGTCTTCACGTCTAGAGGAGTGGGCAAGGCAGTGTGTCTCATACTGGCTTCATACAATATCTTCATCTTGCCTGAGCTCCTGAATGCTGGACCTAGCAAAGAACATTGATTCTAACAATTAAATTTCTGCTTCATCCTGGTCTCCAAAGTCTTCCTTGTAGCTTAATTAAGCAATGTTGATGCTTGTCTTCTGTGTTTGAGACCCTACCATGGTTCCCTGTCTTCTGCTCCAAATTTCTGTGAACTGTGTGCCTGATTCATCCCATTTCTAATTCCTTTAAAAGCTCAAGGTCTTTTTATAAACTTGGCTCGCCATTATATTTCCAGGCTTTTCTAATGTGTTGTGCTAACAAGTGGTGGTGCTGGGATTCTAGCGTCTGGATTGTTATTATTTTAGGAGATAGGGTCCCTGTCACCCAGATTGGAGTACAGTGGCTGAATATGGCTCACTGCAGACTCAGTCGCCTGGGTTCAAGGGATCTTCCTATGTCAGCATACTGAGTAGTTGAGACTACAGGTGTGCACCACCACACCCAGCTAATTTTTTGTAGAGAAGGATTCTTTTTTGGCCAAACTGGTTTAGAACTCCTGGTTTCAAGTGATCCTTCTTCCTTCTGCTTCTCAAAATGCAGGCATTACAAGCATAAGCCACCATACTCAGTCCCTGGATTCTTAAATATAAAAGTCTGACTATGATATTTTCATTTTCATATTGTTTATTCTATGGGTAAATGAGGGGGAAAAGCTAGCACATAATGAATTTCTGCTCTGCAGATACTAAATTTTGATAAATCTTTCTCTACTATATAATCTTATGACTGTTGACATTTCTATTTTAAAATCAAAAGTATTATCAATTAACTGTAAGAAACTCTATAACTTCTAACAATTAAGGAATAATCTAAAGCATGCAGGAACATTAGTCTAGCCAAAAAGTACCCTTCAGACAGTCAGAAATCATGTATGCCTTTGCCTAAACCAGTGAGATACGTTATTTTAATCACCATGTCAGATTATTATTAATAATAATGACCCCAACCAAAATAGATTGGCTAAAAGAATGATGCATTTAATAATTGTATGCAAACAACTTTCTGGATCTCACTTCTAAGTTGTCATAGTGCTGCTTTTCTTTCAAATTGCCATCAACAAATTATACTTAATGTAATAACTCAAGTTATTAACAATTAACTTGGTTGTTACCTCTTCATATAAATGCAAGTTAAATTTTCATTCTGTGGGCAAACTGAATAAGAGACTAACCACTTATTATACTGATAAGTTATCATTATCAGTGTTAAATAGTGGCCAACAGGGCTGTGTAATTGTCAAAATAAAGGTAAAACACTGGAAATGAAGGGCTGGATTTTTTCCATTGGGGATAAATATTGAAGTTTGTTACAACTTAAATGAATAATCATCTGTATACATTTCTATACCTATCTACCCCAAATTGATAACACAGTATAATATTATTGTTACTGAAATGGGAAAATCCCTTTGTCCCCCTCACAGGGCATGTGGTGGGCGTGTGGCTCCCTCCTTCAGTGCCCCACTGAGCAAACTTCTAGGGGAGCATACAGACAGGCAAGCTGTGGGGCTCTGACCCCGTGGCACTGTGTAGGGTGAATGTTTACGGCTCTTGAAGCCCCAGTGGATGTGTGTTACAGGGTGCTCTTTCAGTTTTGCTCTTTAGTTTTACTGTCTGCAGGCAGCTTGTGTTAACCAGCTCAATTAGACCCTCCACCTTGTCACAAGGACAGAGGGCTTTCTATATCCTAGGTTTTTGCCTTGGTGTACTGGAAGAATTGGATCACACCTGGGCTTAGAGAATGAGTGCGAGGTTTTATTGAGTGGATGTATCTCCGGGAAGTCAGAAGAGGATGGAGTGGGAGGGTTTTCCCCTGGAGTCCGGCTGCTCCGTGGCCTGGTCTCTCCTCTGACTGCCCCAGCCAACCTCCGCTCCTTCAGCTTCTGTCTGCCAGTCTGTGACCTGCCATGGTGCCAGTGCCTGTCGGTGCATTGCTCTCGATGTTGAGCCACCTGTGTGTCTACCTGCTAGGGTCTCAGAGGGTTTTACAGGCACAGGATGGGGTCGTGGCAGGCCAGGATGTTCTTGGGAAATGCAATATTTGGGCACCAAGGCAGGAGCATGTGTCCTCACTTAGGTCCATTGGCACAGGCCCAGGGTGTGAAGCCCTCGCCAGGGATCTGCCCTTCCCTTGCCAGCACTTCCCTGCTCCCCCTTTCGTATTGCTACTGTGGGCTTAAAAAGTGGAAAGGTGAGAGTCATAAGAGTTTCAAGTCAGCTTTATTGCGTTATAACTCAGAATAATAAATGTGGTCCAAAGTTTCAGGATATAAAGGCAAAACCAATATTGTAAGAACAAGAAAGATTTAGAAATCGATCACTGACTATTCAGCTCTATCACAGCCAGTCATGAAGCCCAAGGTTATAAACAGAACAGGATTTAGGAGAATATTTAAAACTCATTCTCCTGAGGAAGACAAGCCACAGCCAGAGACCCATGGGGACACTGTGGTCCATAAAGACTTCAAGACAGGTCATGACGAGATCAGAGATTAGTTCTCTGATGATGAGAGGCATGCTAGGCAAAAGCCACCTCATGGGAAAAAGCAATGAGGAAGGACTGAAGGCAACACCTTCTGGAATAACCAGGAAGCAAGTTATACCTAATTCAGGTAATACTAGCTTCATAAAACTGAAAAGATGACTGCTTCTGGAGCCAGCAAACTGGTTTTGGCTTCTGGTTCTGTGTCTTACTAGATCTGAGGAATTACGTCAGTGGCCTAACCTAACTGAGACTCAGTTTCTTCATCTGTAAAATGGCAGTGTTAATTTGTATGCTTTTTACATTGTTCTCACATTCAATTTAAACATAACCCTCAATTATTTTTCTTTCTTTTTTATTTGCAGAGACTTAGAGAGCACAAGTGCAGTTTTGTTCCATGGATATATTGGGTGGTGGTGAAGTCTGGGCTTTTGGTGTAGCTATCACTTGAATAGTGTATATTGTACACATTTAGTCATTTCTCGCTCATCACCCCCCTTCCAACCTCCCCTCCTTCCAAGTCTCCAGTGTCTGTTGTTTTATACCTTATGTCCATGTGTACACATTATTCACCTACACTGAGAAGAACTAAGACAGAATGAATTTAAACACAGAGAGGCCGGAGGCGAGGAAAACAGGAAAGAATTTATGTTGGTGTGATGGCAGAGAGAATAGATAGAAATAGGCAGCTATATGAGATGTGGCAAAGAACAGATTATATCTTATCTTCAAGGAACATATATCATAGAAAACTAACAATTTCCCATGAGCAATTGGAAGAGAAAATAAAAGTTCCATTAGTAGCATAATGAATAATAAAATGGTAGTATAAACATACAAATGAATATTATGTAACAGTAAGAATTTAAAAAGCCCAACTATCACTACTTGGAACAACAGGAGCATGTATCACAAGCATCATGGTCAATGAAAGAAGCTAGACACAAAAGAGCATATAATCTAGAAGCCATTCCTACAAATTTCAACAACAGATATGGTAATACCAGCAAGGATAAGATTATTAATGAATGCCTTCTGTGAAAATTCAGATGTGTGTATTTTCGCACATCTCTCCATGTATGCTACACTTCAGTGATCCCTTTTTCCCTTGGAAAAGCTACAATTTATGGAATTGCTCTTTTATGCCAGATATTTTTCTCACTACTTCAAGTAGATGATCTTTTGAATGCCTTCAACCAACTTCAGATTAGGTTTATGTATTAACCCCATTTTTATTGACACAACTGACAACTTAATTTAATGATCCTAAACATAATTGTACAGCTGTTTGCAGCAGAGCTGGGATTCCAGTTTCAGTTTGTGTGACCATAAATCCCATGTGCTTAGCCACCGTACTGCATTGCTACAGTTCAAAATGCCTCTGAAGATTATTGCAAAAATTAGATTAATTTTTAACTCTTTCCAAAGATGTTTTGTGTTTGAAATAATGGAAGGGTATGAATCAATAAATATTCCCATGGTGGGAGCCCTAAGAACTTCAGTAAAACAAAGACCAAGTGCTTTGTCCTTGGCTCTGTAATTGCAAACAGAACCTAGAGTTAAGTCTTCAGGATGCCTGAACCCTGGGTTGGAAGATTAAAGAATAATTACCCTAACTAACCCAAGTAAAAGAAGAAAAATAATTTTTAACGTGTAAGTTTTCTAAAGTATGATTTTCATAAATATTCCACAAATATCTATGATCTGTATGCATAGATTTACAGAAATATACTTTGGGATCTGCTTTTAAGATAAATTTATAGCAAGTTCATGTGCACTGACAAAATGTCGTTTTCCTAAGAGATGTACTTTTATTTTGCAAGTTTCCAGCAATTTCATATTAAAATAAAATCTTTACTTTTTTGGCTGATGGCATTCTCATTAATCATTGTTTATCCTTCTAACCTATTCTTTGTTTCATATGACTGAAATGAATGCTTGAATGATTAGTTCTTTCCTTTGATTTACACACACAAAGGGAGGAAATCTTTGTATATAAACCTTTTGCTAATCATTTCCTTGGCACTGTGGTTAGCACTCCATGAATGTCTCATTAAATTCAAGTTAGGAAAATAAAAAAGGACAAAGAGAGACCCTTTTGTCCCAAGAGAGGTTTTTACTATAGTGTCTATTACAATATGGTAAACTAATGCAGCATCTTTTTACTTCTAAGTCCCATTTAAAGGGCTGTCAATATCTAAGAGTGATTTTGCTTCTGAGGAAAGATACTCTAAAGACAGAACCATTTAGCATTGTATTTGGTAAATATTTTGAGCCTTGTGGTTTCCCCATAATAGCATGTAACTTTATAATTCTCTCATTTTTTTAAGAAAGACATTTTCACTTCACCAGTGTTCTTTTCTCTCTACCTTCTTTTGTATGCAAAAAGATGTGCTTATATATGTAAATTTAATTTTATGCCTTAAATTTACTGTTATATTTCATAAATAAGTAGCAATTGGAAATTAGCAAAGCAATACAGTGTTAATGAGCTATTATTTAACTTTGAAAGACAGCTGTGAAATATCTAAATTCTATTTTAGCATAAGTCATTGCTCCTCCCCACAAATGCCTAAAAAATATTTATGCACAAAAAAGTGCAAAGAAAAATAAAGCTACCTTATATTTTTAGCTGGATATTTGCTAGTTTTAAGGAAAAATAAGTTGTATGGATGATATATTTACCTGAAGCTCTCCTCTTACGTAAATCCGTTGAGATATGCTTTTCAGGTTAAGCCTACTAGAATTAGAGTAAAAGGACTCAAAAACATATAAAGCAAGGCAAAATATTTTCTCTTGTATGAAATTTGTTCATTTTTTTCCCAAAAACATTCATTGAACAAGTATTATGTTGCCTGGCAGCTTTCTAAGTATGAGGATTCATTAGGAAATAGAATAGATGTGCTCCTTCCCCTCAAGGATGCATACTTTATTGGCCAAGAAGAGAACCTTAAATAAACCAAGAAATACATAAATATGATCATCTCAGATTGTGAGAGTAGTCATGTAGAAGATAATAATAAGACAGAGAATGATGGGATGAGAGAGAGGATAATTAAGGTTTTAATTAGGTTGTTTCTTTAGGTAATTTGTTCAGAGAAAATTGCTCTGAAGAGGTGACATTTAAAATAAGCGCTGATCATTAAGAGGGAGCAGGATATTCCAGGCAGAGGTGGTCAACTGAGGATAAAGGTTTCAAAGGAAAGAAAGGCCAGTGTGGCTATTCATAGAACAGTATCTACTCAGTGGTGCTTTTTAGAGAGTTTGGGTTGCATTCTGAATATAATGTAAGGTTTCTGATATGTAAATCATTGGATATGATTCATGTTTTTGGAAAGGTGACTGGGTGTTGTGTGGAGACTGTATCTGGTAAGTGAGTGGTGATAAAAACAAAATTAGAAAAAGTTGCACAAATAATTTTTGTGAAATATAAATGAAATACATGGAATTGCGCTCTCTCATCTCCCTAACATAAATGGGAAAAGATTCCAATTAATTAATCTTTTGATTAATTGGGAACTTACATGCATTTTAAATAAAGTTAATTCTCTTTTAGTAAAAACCACAAGAGCAAAATTGTACTTAACATTATACAGGTATATCTCAAAGATATTATGAACTCGGTTCCAGACCACCAGAGTAAACTGAATATTGCATTAAGCAAGTCATATGAACTCTTTGGTTTTCCAGTGCATGTAGAAGTAATGTTTACATTATACTGCAGTCTATTAAGTCTGCAATAGCATTATATGTATTTTTAAAAGTATACCTTAATTTAAAAGATCTTTATTGCTAAAGATTACTAATGATCATCTGAGCCTTCAGGGAGTTGTAATTATTTTGCTGGTGGATGGTCTTGCCTCTGTGAGTGCTCACTGATCAGGGTGGTAGCTGCTGAAGGCTGGTAAAATATGACAACAATGAGGCTTGCCACATCGCTTGACTCATCCTTTCATGAAAGATTTCTCTATAGTATGCAACGCTGTTTACTATAGCATTTTATCCAGAGTATAACTTCTTTCAAAATTGGAGTCAATCCTCTCAAACCTTGTTGCTGCTTTATTAACTAAGTTTATAGCATATTCTAATGTCTTTGTTAACATTTCAACAATGGTGACAGCATCTTCACCAGGAGTAGGTTCCATCTCGAGGAACCATTTCTTTGTTCATCCATGAGAAATACCTCCTTATCTATTAAAGTTTTATCATGAGATTGCAGCAATTCAGTGACATCTTCGGGCCACACTTCTAATTTTAGTTCTCCTATTTCCACCACATCTGCAGTGACTTTTTCCACTAATGTTGTGAACTCCTCAAGTCATTCATGAGAGTTGGAATCAACTTCTTCCAAACTTCTGTTAATGTTGATATTTTGATCTCCTCCTATGAATCATTAATGTTCTTAGACATCTAGAATGGCAAATCTTTTCCAGAAGGTTTTCAATTTATTTTACCCAGGTCCATTACAGAATGCACTTCTTAAATCATAAGACTCAGAAACCAAAATTACTTCTTGATCCGTGGACTGTAGATTGGATGATGTTCTAGGAGCACAAAAAACAAAACAAAACAAAACCATAAATCTTCTTGTACATCTCTGTCAGATATCTTTGGTGACCCTTTGCATTATCAATGATCATTAGTATTTTTGAAATAAATCATTTGTTCTGAGCAGTAGACCTCAGCAGTGATCACAAAATATATAGTAGTTCCTGCTGTGAAGACATGTGCTTTGTTGTGCTATTTATAAAGCACAGTCAGAGTAAATTTAGCATACTTCTTAAGGGTCCTCGTATTTTCAGACTGGTATATGAGCATTGGCTTCAATTTAAAGTCACCAGCTACACTGGCTCCTATCTAGAGCATTAGCCTGTCCTTTGAAGCTTTGAAGCCAATGATTGACTTCTCCTCTTTAGCTGTGAATGGCCTAGATGGCATCTTCTAATAGACGGCTACTTTGTCTCCATTAAGTCTATTGTTTAGTGTAGTCACCTTCATCATTTATTTCTAGAAAATCTTCTAGGTAATTTTCTGTAGCTTCTACATCAGTATTTATTGCCTCCTCTTGCACTTTTATGTTATGGAATTAGCACCTTTCCTTAAACCTCTTTAACTAGACTCCGCTAGCTTCAAATTATTTTTCTCCAGTTTTCTTACCTCTCTGAGATTTGATAGAATTGAAGAGAGTTGGGGTCTTGCTCTGGTTTAGGCTTTGGTTTTTAAGGAAATGTGTCTGGTTTGATCTTCTATCCAGATCACTCAAATTTTCTCCATATGAGATATAAGGCCGTTTCACTTTCTTACTGTGCGTTCATTGGAGCGGCACCTTTAATTTTCTTTAATAACTTTCTGTCGCACTCACAACTTGCCTAACTCTTGGGCTGATGAGGTCTAGCTTTCAGCCTGTCTCAGTTTTCAACATGCCTTCCTCACTAAGCTTAATCATTTTCTAGTTTTTGATTTAAAGAACGGGACATGCAACTCTTTCTTTTACTTGAAGACATAAAAGCCATTGTATGCTTACTAATTGATCTATTTTCAATATTGTTTTGTCTCAGGGAACAGGGACACCAAAAGAGAGGGATAGAGATGGGAGAACAGCTTGAATAGAGGAGTCAGAACACACAACATGTATTGATTAAGTCTGTCTTCTTGCCAAGCATGGTTGCTCATTCAGGTTATCCCAGCTACTCTGGAGGCTGAGCAGGAGGATGGCTTGAGCCCAGGAGTTTGAGGCTGTAGTGCTCTGTGATCACCCAGTGAAAAGCCACTATATTCCAGCCTGGGCAACTTAGTTAAACACCATTTCTTAAAAAAAAAAAAAAAAGGAGAGACAAAGAAATGTTTGTCTTTTTATATGGATACCGTCAGTTGCACCCTCAATTACAAGAGTAATGTCAAGGAGCACTGATCACAGATCATCACAACAGATATAATGTGAAAGTTTGAAATATTGGAAATATTTCAAGAATTACCAAAATATGAAGCAGAGACACAAAGTCAGCACAAGCTGTTGGGAAAACTGTAATGACAGGCTTTCTCAACACAGGGTTACCACAAACCTTGAATTTGGAAGCACTATGAAGTGAGGCACAATAAACCTAAGTATTCCTGTAATCCTGTAATCAGCTGTTGATGGGTCAAAAGTTACTTTAAAATCTTATGTAGTTAAATTGCTTGTATAGATCAGTAACAAAAAATCATTGTTGAAAAAATAATGTGAGTGTTTTAAGTGAGAGGAAAGTTATCTTAAAGAAGGCCAGTGAGGCCTTACTGTTTGAGCACAGGGCTACTTTCAATAAAACAGTTTCTGTTTATCAGATCTTCAAATTAAATACCTTTATAATATCCTTTCTGTGTCTCATGGTAAATAAAAAAGTCAAAGAAAATGCTTGTGTTATCCAGATGATGAAAAATGCCTATTAAACAAGCATGTTTATTTGCGTATAGTAAGCTCTTATAATGTGCCAGGCTCTGTACTAATTGTATAAGCATGATCTCAATAAATTTTCTGAACAATCTTATAAAAAAAATTTATTAATTTTAGGAATGAGGAAGTGGAAACAGAGATTCAAAATAAGTTGCCTACATTCACATAATGTGCAATTGGCAGACATAAGATTCATCCCAGACAAAAATATTAAAAGCAAAAATTTCTATTAAAAGAAAATTTTAAATTAAAATGATGTCAATAATCATCAATAATTCAGTGTCTTTTCTGGGATTCATAGATTGCTATCAAAATTTTATAATTCTAATAATTTCTTTTACTAGCTTTGGGGGAAATAAAGGATTGACTGGGGTGATAATCCATTGACTATAAAAGTAATGGGGCTGGCCATGGTGGCTCATACCTGTAATCCTGGCACTTTGGGAGGCCGAGGCAGGAGGATTCCTTGAGCCCAGGAGCTGGAGACCAGCCTTGGCAAAATATCAAGACCCCATCTCTACTTAAAAATAAAAAATAAAAATAAAAGAAAAGCATAAAGAGCAATTAGAGAAGTACAAAGTGAAGATATATATAAAAGATTAGATCTTATTCCAAGTGTTTCCATCTTGGAAAGTAAATTCAAATGTGCTAGAGCTGTACTGCTTAATGTGGTAGGCACCAACCACAGGTGGGCACTGGACACTTGAAATTTGATCAGTCCAAATTGATATGTGCTGAAAGCTTAAAACACACACTGGATTTAAAGACTTCAAATCAAAAATGTCGATATTTTGTTAGCAAATGATATGGATTACATATTGAAATGATAATATGTTGATTACTGGACTAAGTAAAAGATATTTCTAAAATTAATTTTACCTATTTTGACTTTAATGTGTCCACTAAAAATTGTTAAATGACATATGTTGCACACATTTGTGGTTGACATTATGTTGCTGTAGGATGTTGCTTGTCTAGGGGATTTTCTCTGTTCCATCCAGAACCTGAGTGTCTGATAATATCAATAGAAAACTGTTTTCTGTTATCTTTTGACAATATTTAATAGATGAGCTTAAAAATTAAAAGGGTTTTAAGAGCTCCAAGGGATTAATTCTTGTTGCCTGCATTTGCCATAGCACTAAATAAATTGTGTTCAAGTAATGTCATGACTCAAAAGTGAATTTTATAATAATGAGTTTTATGGTGTTTAAAGGTGAATGAATAGCTTCCATTTTCACTTCAAGGTCGAAGCTCACACAATAAAAAGCAAATTTCTAAGGTAAGAAGAGTTATTAAGCTTAAAATCTTATAAAATTCATTTTGCTGAGAAGGATAGAATTGAGAACTTGAAACGCTAAGGCGGTGGGGGAACAAAAACAAAAAATGATAGGTTGCCTTTCTCAGAACATTGCCAAGTTAGAAATTTGATCTTATTTCTCTTAGGAATTGTATGCAAACTTCGTGAAACAGGGTTCATTCTACTATGTGACATCTACATGACCTAACACATTATTTATTATTCATTGATCAAATCGACACATTGGTGTCATCACCTTTCCTAGTGAACCAAGACTTAAGAAAAAAATGAGGTAAGATTTTAGCTCCTGTCTCTGCTTCATGAACTTAATGTTTAATTTCCAGCAGTGAGGATTATTGAGTTTCAGTCACATTAAAATCTAATAGTGCTTATTGAACATGCCTCATTTCTTCTCCAGATCAGTTCAGGGTAGGTTTGCCTTGGAGAACAACATGTGGAGTTTTTGGAAGTGACAAATACACTGCTGAGGGACATTAATCACATGAAATTTAAAAGACATTTGCTTCTGGCCTTAAAATCTTTGGTCTGGAACAAATGGCAGTCAAAATCACTCAGTCTGAAGTGTTGGAAAATGATCAGAAGTTTGAGTGAGTGACCAAGCATCTGTTGTATGTGAATCTGTCTGTGCATGTCATTAAGAAGAAGAGCTTTTTAAAACTTTCTGTCAAACTCACGCTTGAATACAGTTTACCATTTCAAAGAGGGGATTCTTAATCAGTGAGAATGAAACACCTTTGAAGGAGTTAGACAATTCCTAAACCTTGATAAATAAAGTTTAACTTTTATTTCCCAATTCCCTTGACTACACGGACACCAGTTTTAGATATATAGTCCTTATTTGGTAATACGAATCTCAGAAATAAATATGACAATTATAGAACTGGATCATTCCAGCAACTTTAAACTTTTAGACCATCAGAAAGTTAATCAAATACTAACCATGAAATAAGAGGTATCCTACTCTTGGAACTTTGTAGGGGTGGGTACTTTCAAGATATTTCATTAATGAAAAGAACATAGTTGGGAAGATTGGCATGGAGGAACACATGCATTTAATATGTTTTAATAATTATCCATGACAAAACCTGTTGTTATAATCTATTATGACTCTTATAAAGTGTAATATTGGATTTTTATTCATTATTAATATGTGGGATATTTAAAAGAAAAGAGAAAGAAATCATAACTTGGAGATTAACAATGATTTTTTTCATTAGACAGAAGTGCTATATAAAAATTTTTTTAAATGAAAAAATTAGACTACATTGTCTCTATAAATTTTACTAACAAATACCATTAACAATAGCCAAGATTTGAAAACAACCCAAGTGTCATTAATAGAGAAATGGATAAAGAACAGGTGGTACATATACACAATGGAGAACTATTCAGCCATAAAATAATGAGATTCTGGCATTTACAACATGGATGAAACTGGAGGTAATTATGTTAAATGAAATAAGCCAGGCAAAGAAAGACACACTTCTCATGTTCTCACTTATTTGTGGGAGCTAAAAATTAAAACAATTGAACTCATCGAGATAGAGAGCCGAAAAATTGCTACCAGAGGCTGGAAAGGGTAGTGGGGTTGGGGAGAGTAGATGGTTAATGGGTACAAAAATATAGTTCAATAGAATGAATAAGATCTAGTGTCTGATAGCACAACAGGCTGACTACAGTCAGCAATAATTTATTGTACATTTAAAAATAACGTAAAGAGTTTAATTGGATTATTTGTAAAACAAAGAAAGGATAAATACTTGAGGAGATGGATACCATTTACCCTGATGTGATTATTACACATGCCTGTATCAAAATATTGCATGCACCCCATAAATATGAACATTTATTATGGACCCACACAAAAAAACTGTAAAATAAAATCTACAATCAGAAAAAAAAGAAATACCATTAGAGAGGAAAAAGACCAAACTCTTGGCTGAGAGAATATGTTTACAACCCATGCATTACACAAAGGACTTGCATATAGAATACATTTTTAAAATCTTAAAAATAAAATTGCTTTAAAAACAATATTAAAAAGGGAGATAATTTCATAGAATTATCTCCCTTCAATTGTTTTGAAGATAATAATTCAAAATAATCTTCAATTTTTTTGAATTATTTTGAATAGGCATTTCATAAAAGAGGATATTCAAATGACCAGTAAATATATAGGAAATTATTCCACTCTACTAGTTTTTTAACCAGGGAAATGCAAATTAAAATCACAAGGAATATCACAACATAGCACTAGAAGAACAAAAATATAACCAACTGATTTGATGAATTAGAAAACTCAAATATTCATATACTGCTGTTTGGGATATAAAATTATAAACTGAGAAATGCTTCTTCAGTACTACTAAATCTAAACATGTGCATAGACTAAATCTAAACATGTGCATAACATCTAACCCATAAATTTGACTATGTATATACTTAACGAGATACACACATATGTTCACCAACAGAAAAGAGTGATCACAATAGTAATATTTATAATAATTGGATAACTGAAAGTGATCTAGATATATTACTAAGTAAAATGTATAAATAAATGATAGAGTATAGATACACCATGATATTATATAGCTATGAGAAAGAATACACTATTGCTAGATAAAGCAACATGAATTAATCTTATAAGCATTAGATCCAGTGGAAAATATCAATCACAAAAGAAAATATAAAATATGGTTTCATTCATATAAGGGTATAGTTTAAATCTTATCTACATATGGGAAAAATAGGTATTGATACATAAAAATCAACAGTAGATGGATTGTAAATCAAATTATAAAGTGTTTCTCAGCCAGGCGAGGTGAGAAACATTTTATAATTCATAAAAGAGGATATTAAAATGACCAGTAATCCCAGCATTTTGGGAGGCCAAGGTGGGTGGATCGTGAGGTTTGTGGGTCATGAGGTCAGGAGATTGAGACCATTCTGACCGACATGGTGAAAAACCATCTCTACTAAAATACAAAAAACTAGCTGGTCATGGTGGTGCACCCTGCAGTTCCAACTACTTGGGAGGCTGAGTCAGCATGGGAATTGCTTGAACCCTGGAGTCGGATATTGCCATGAGCCAAGATCACCACTGCACTCCAGCCTGGTGACAGAGTAAAACTCCATCTAAAAAAAACAAAGTTTCTCAGAGAAAATACAGCAGAATATTTTTATTACCTGGAGGTAGACAAACATTTCTTAGATAGTATGTCAAAAGTCTCTAATTATAAAGGAAAAAGATGTAATTTAATTATATTAAATAAATAAATTCTGCTAATTGAAAGACAGGATTAAGAGAGTAAAAAATTATGACACACAGTGGGAGAAAATATTTTCAATACTTGTGTGCAAGGAAGGACACATCTGGAATGAATGAATATATATGTATATTTTTCTATAATCAATAACAAGAAGGTAAACAATCTAATAGAAAATCTGGACAGACTTGACAGAGATTTCACAAAAGAGGCTATCCAAATGGACAATAAACATATGAAAATGTGCTCAACAACTTTAGTCATTTGGAACTGCAAATAAGATAACACTATATATTCACCAGAATTGCTAAAATGAAAAAGATTAGCAACAGGAAGCATTGGTGAGAATGTGGAGTAATAGGAATTCTCACTCTTGAATGGTGGGAGTGTAAATCAATAAAATTAATATAGCTGCTCTGGAAATATTTTCTTAAATGCAGCCTACATGCAGTGTATGACCTCACAGTTCTACTCCTAGGTATGTTCCCAGTAGCAATAATTTTTCATAGTGCTGGAAATAACCCTAATATCCATCAAGATAATTATGTGTGTAAATTATGATAAATACATACAGAATATATTGTATAATAATGGGAATTAATGAAATGTATCTATACAGTATAGTATGATGAAAATCATAGCAGAATTCATTGTGTATGATTCCATTAACTCAATATTTCAAATCAGGCAAATTTAACCTATGATGTTAGAAGTCAGATAAGCTATTATTTTGGGGATAGATGTTGTGATTAGGAGTGGCATGGAGGGGACAGCTGGGCTGTGGCAATACTTAATTTTTCAGTCTAGACACTTGCTTTGCAGATGTGTTCTCTTTGTGAAAATTCATCAAGCTGTACACTTATTATGGTCTATTTTTTATGCATGTCATGTTTCAATAGAAATGTACTTGAAATGTATAAAATATTCAATAATTTAAGGCAAATTTTAAATATAAGAAATTATGGATCAAATATGAATTTATCTTTCAAAACGCAAAATAAAGAAAATGATATTCGTGATGATAGAGGCTATGGATGTGTGGGGACATGAATTACATGGAATTCTGTAACTTCTGATCAATTTTGCTAACTCTTCTCTAAAAAATGAGGCCTATTACAAATAATAAATGAAGTGATAAATGTATAAATACAAGTGCATTTAAAAATTATGGCTGAGCATCATTAGAGTTTTATGACCTATCTCATTTACCCAGAGAAAGTCAGTTCTGTCATTACGTCTTGCTTGCATTTCCTTCTGTGGGATTCCATCAATATCAATATTAATTTAATAAGGACTTCATTTGTCCGAGGCACAGATTATAAAGTGAAGTTAACTCATGCATTGCAGTTGTCTACCCTCCCCAAAATAGCAATTGCATGCTGGTCAGTTATATGTGGGGGTCCAGAAGCCTCAGTTCTTCTTGACCTGAGACTCTTAACTTGGTTCCTCTTCTTATGATGGCTGAGGTACAAGGGTGAGCATCCTGAAAGAGAACCTATTAGAAAATATATTACTTTGTTTAGGGCTAATATCCAGAATCTACAAAGAACTAAAGCAGATTTTTGTAAATTACAAGATTTACAAAAATCAAACAAACCCATTCAAAAGTGGGCGAAAGATATGAACACTTTCCAAAAGAAGACATTTATGAGGCCAACAAACATATGAAAAAATGCTCATCATCACTGGTTATTAGAGAAATGCAAATCAAACCCACACTGAGATACCATCTCATGCCAGTTAGAATGGAGATCATTACAAAATCTGGAGACAGCAGATGCTGGAGAGGATATGGAGAAATAGGAACACTTTTACACTGTTGATGGGAGTATAAATTAGTTCAACCATTGTGGAAGACAGTGTGGCTATTCTTCAAGGATCTAGAAATAGAAATTCCATTTGACCCAGCAATCCCATTACTGGGTATATATCCAAAGGATTATCAATCATTCTATTATAAAGACACATGCACATGTATGTTTATCACAGCACTGTTTACAATGGCAAAAACCTGGAACCAACCCAAATGCCCATCAATGATAGAGTGGACAAAGAATATGTGGCACATATACACCATGGAATACTATGCAGCCATAAAAAATGATGAGTTTGTGTCCTTTGTAGGGACATGGATGAATCTGGAAACCATTATTCTCAGCAAACTGGCACAAGAACAGAAAACCAATCACTGCATGTTCTCAGTCATAGGTAGGTGTTGAACAATGAGAATGCATGTGCACAGAGAGGGGAACCTCACACATTGGGGTCTGTGGTGGGGTGTGGGCCTAGGAGAGGGACAGTGGGTGGTGGGGAGGTTGGGGAGTGATAACACTGGGAGAAATGCCTAATGTAGGTGATGGGGATGGAGACAGCAAATCCCCATGGTATGTATGTACCTATGCAACAATCCTGCAAGATCTGCATGTGTACCCCCGAACTTAAAGTACAAAAAAAAAAGTTACAGAATGTCACTTCTGCATTACTCTATTGCTCAAGACAGTCCTAAAAACCTATCTAGGCTCCAGCAGGATGGATTTGGTGCTGTTTATTGATGGGAGAAGTGTCAGGGTTTCGGAAGAGCCTGTGGGCTGGGCTGTTTACTGTAGTGGTTTTAGAAAATACCATTTGCCACAAGTTTGCCTGTAAGGTTCTCTACTGTTAGTTCCTGCCCTTTTCCTCAACTCCTCATCTACTTTGTAGCCATACTGCCCTTCCTTCTGTTTCTATAACTTGTCAAAATCAGTTTAATCTCAGGGCCTTTGCAGATGCTGATTGTAATACTTTCTTCAGGAGAAGAGAGTAAAATGCTTTGTCCCAGATCATGGACACTATGTTATCTGTTTTATTCTCTTGATAGATCTTTTAAATTGTAATACTAAAGATTGATTTCCTTGTGTAATATCTGTTTTACTGTGAGAAAAACTACCTTTTGTTTTGTGTCATTATTATAATATAAAATATTATGTTATTTATCATTATTTCCTCAGTACTTAGAATGGTACCTATACACAATTGGTATCTAATAAGCATTGTTTTAAAATGAAAACTATATGACCAATAAATAGGAAATAGTGCTCACCCACAAGAAACTTGAATCATGATGAACATAGCAGTTCCATAAATGAACACTTGTAATAAAATACAATGAGTGCTATAATGTATTTACGAGCTAAAATCTAGGAAATCATAGAGAATAGATAAAATGATTCTATCAGAGGATACATAGAAGGACTGGTGAGAATTCACACAAAAATAAATATTTGGGTCTTCAAGGGCAAATAGGCTGAGGTAGAGAACAAATATTTTTATTTATAAATCATTTTAGATTCATTGATAAAATCATAATAAATTTTAACATCTCTGTTATTTTGTTCCTTAAAATTATTTATTTATTTCAGTTTTATCCTTTAGAAAGGTCTTTACTAATTTTGATCCAGATATATGTAAGTACAAGATGAGGTGTAATATAATAATAGGCTGAACTAAAAAACAAGTCTAGTAAACGGTAAGTACACTATTCATAGGAGAAATCAGATGTAGGCCAACCTTAATCTTAGGACAAAATCATGGGTCCTCTCTGTTTTTAAATAAAGTTTTATAAAGACATAGTCACACCCATTCATTTACGTATTGTTTAAGGCTGCTTTGTTGCTACAATGGTGAGCTAAGTAGTTGTGGCAGAGACTGGATGGCACATAAAGTCTGAAATATTTACTATCTGGCACTGTAAGGCAAAGTTGCCAACCCCAGTGTCAAATGAATGATTGCATGGACTTATAATGAATAGGTTCTGGGAAATTATCTTTCAGAAGAGAAAATTCTCCATGTAACCAACCATGCCATTACACCCAGTGTCTCCTGAATATCCATCTATCTTAGGCTTCTTCTGCACACATGATACTACAGAATAAAAAAGCTTACAGAATAATCTCTCAGACCAAACTTATGATCTTAGCATCACATATGATAAGCTAATTTAGTAAGCTAATACCAGATACTGTATTTAGAATTTTCAATCATAATTCCTCTCCATTGTCAGTTTCTCATCTCATTGTTAACATCCTAGAGCCTAGGCCAAATAACTATCAATTCTTATCTTTTTTAGGACAATGCACAGTTTTTGGCTCTCCTAACAATCCTTCTATTCCAGTCTCCACATAGCAACCCCCAGAATAATCTTTTTAATACACAAATTGCATCACATTAGGCCTTTATCTAAAATTTTGAATCTAAATTTCACTCTGAAGGTATGACCCATCCAGCTGATCTTTAGCCCTCTGCTCTATCTTGACTCGTTTCCCTACTACTGCCTTCTCTCAGAGAGAGAGTTACAACCACATTAACTCTCTCTCTGTTTCTTTAAAAACATGTGTGGGAACTAAAAAAGTGAATCTGATAAGGGAGAGAGTAGCATGGTGATTACTAGAGTCTGGAAAAGTTGGGGGATACGAGGGATGAAGAAAAGCTGGTTAATGGGTACAAATATTATACCTATTATTGTATACAGGTATCAAAATATCACCTGTATCTGCAAAATATGTACAACTATATCAATTAAAAAAAACAAAAAAAGTTAAATTTTTTAATGATGCAATAAGGTTTAGATGCAACGTATTTCTTCTGCCTGATATATTCTTACAACACAACAGCCACAGCTGCTGGCTCCAACTCCCTCTTTCTGTCTCCCCACAAATGTTATCTCTTCACAGATAACTTTCCAAACTCCTTTAGTGGCCCTGTTTTCTATCTTCTGTTACATTAAAATATTCAGTTTTTATAAAACTCTATTCTTATTATATATTTTTCTCTTTAATTTTATTGTCTGTCTACTAGATGATTAGCTTCATAAGGAAAGTGACTGTCTGATGTGCTTATCATTGTATTCCTGAAGTGTAGTACAGATACTGGAATATAATACTCATTCAGTAGATGATTAATTGAGTAAATAAATGAACATATATAGATGAGGTAAATATCTACATGACAGCTATTAAAGGTAATATATCTAGGAATATGGAAATGCTCAAATACACATTCACCACCTATTCATTATAATAAAATAATTTACTGACTTTTTCATTTGGGGCATATTATTAAACAAACGGGAGTCAGAGTAAATTAAAGCAGTTCTTTTTTAGTTAAGTGGTTTCTTTCTTGATTTTTATTTTATTTTTTACATTGACACATAAAATTGTGTGTATTTACCATACAAAACATGATGTTTTGAAATACATATACATTGGGAATGACTAAATCTAGCTAATTAACATATGCATTATCTCACATAGATAATATCTTCGTGGGAAGAATATTTTACATTCCATTTTGCAAATAAAACAGTGATTTAACAGTATCAGTCACTTCATAAAAAGGGACTTTTGTAATTGTAGGTTATTCTTATCACTATCTTTTTTGCATATCCATTAAGTAAGCACTAATATTACAACTATTGTTCTCTAAGATTTGTGCTAGACATTGGAGATACGAAGACGATTGAATCAAGTTCTTTGTCTTTAACTGAGAAGCTCATAGTATGTCACAGAAAAGAAGATATATAAAGATCATATACAAATAAATATAATGTGGTAAGAGGTATGTATAGAGTACTAGTAGAATTTATTGACAAATGCTACCAATTGTGCCATAAATGATCAGAAAAGTCATACCTATGCTTGTTACATTTAAGAAGGAGCTTAAAATATGAGTCAGAGTTTGATGGATTACGTCGGAGGTATGTAGAGAAAACAATACATGCACAGTCACGATGGTGGTAAAGAAAATGTTCTGAGCAGCTAAATGATAGTATACCCTGAGTTCATCCAAGATATTGAGTAAGGATAATTTAAGTTTGCAGCTATACTAGGGAGAGCTTTATAGTAGATACAAAAAAGTTTGAGTAACTTTCTCAACATCTTAGAAAGAGGTTTAGGAGATAGAGCTATGTTTCCACACATCTTGAAGAATAAGGGTGAATTGATTATGGCGAGGCTACTGGGGAACAGTTAAGAAAATACTGCATTAATTCAGATAGATATAACAAGGGACTGAATGAGGTTTGTAGCAGAGACAATAGAAAAGAGGAAATAAAATAAATTTGTTCATTTACTTAGGATGTAGTATTGACAAGATGTGTTGATTAATAAGAAGGTGGATTGCAGCATAATAAACAGTCAAGACCCAAGATGAGCATACTTTCTGTAAACGGTCAAATGGTAAATATTTTAGGCTTCATGGACTTTCTGTTACATCTACACACCTCTGCCATTGTAACATGAAAGAAGTCATAGGCAGCAAGTACAGAAATGAATGTGGATGTGTTCTAACTTTTATTAGAATACGTCCACACGTTCTAATAACAACAAACAAAAAACAGCAAGCTGGATTTAGCTTGTGGGAATGCATGCAGAATTCTGGTCTTAACCATGTTTCGGGTTTTGATCTTCAGTAATTTACTGGACAATAATGATTGTTTATAAATTTCATTGATTTACTAGTCTTGTGGATAGTTGAGTAGAATGCTTGAAGTTCAAAATTTCAAGATTCACAGAAGAGAATTTTGAATAACATCCTTTTCTGGATCCCTAATTTGCTTAATTTTGAAAATTATGTTTCCTGACAATTACTCTTATGAAAATAAATATATTTCTATTTTTATTATCTACAAGTAGTACTTTAAAAGAAGCAGAGTAATATTTATGTACCTTACTAAAATTAAGAAATTTGCAATTGAAGAAATGTACTACGAAGCACAACACATTTACAAAATTATTTATATCTTCCTGAAAGTGGGCCCCAAAAGCATTACTTTCACACAAATCATCTAGCAATATATTAAGAAAAATGTATATAACTATGATTGTCACGTAGTTCCAGGGACCCCCAAACACATGGTATCTACCTACTCAATTAATTTTTAAATAGCTTCCCTTCGTGCATAAATTATTAGGAAAATCTTGTGAAGGAGATTTTGCAAGATCACTATTTCAAATAACTTTTAAATCTCTCTCTTCCAAAGTATAAAGACCGAATGCTCAGGGAAGATAAGTCTGTTCTGGTTCTTCTGAAACAGAATTGAAATTTCTCTCAGTCTCATACAATTTAGTTTTTATCTTAAGTCAAGAAAAATAAAAGGGCCACTATAAGCATTAGCCATGTTTACTGTTTCTCTCAGAAAAGTAACAGATGCTATCACATTCAAATTAAATTCACGTTAAAGGCAAAACCAATAAGCTATTCATCTTATTGTGTACCTCAAAAATTAACAGAGATTAATACCTGCGTATTGCACTGAGGTACATTTTTCAAACGGTGTATTTTTTCTATGTTTAACTAAATGAAAACTTGTAGGTTTTAGCAAGAGCCAGTGCTAGATTCCGTTCCCATTAGCTCAATTGAGTAGAACCTAGTGCCATGGTTCAGCCCCTAGGGCTTTACTCAGCTGTACAGTCAGTTTCTGTATCACTGCTCTTAGCAATTCATTGCTCCAAAAAATAAATCTTCTTCTCAATCTGAGATGCCACAGCTAGCACATGTGTTACCTCTTAGTAAAGGCCAAATCTGTACCCGTGTCTCTATGACAAGGTTGGTACCAAATATTTTATATAGAGAAAGTCTCTCTCTTTTATTTTTTAAACTTCCACAGGGATTTTATAAAAATCTCTGTGTTTATGAGTTCTTAGGTGTCTAACACAGGTTCTAGTACCTAATAAATGCTCAATAAATAATTCTGGAATAAGTGAATGAATGAATAAAATTATCATCTTTCATTCTTTTCCATTTTATGATCAGTTATCTTATATCTTAGTTTGTCGATATAGATACTTCTTTACTTTGGATCTTCTTTACTTTGAGTGCTTAAATAGTCTCTATCTATGGTTTAAACTTTCCTAGATTGCAGTCTAAACTATTTATTATTGATATTGTTAGGTACCATTGTTCTTTTTTCTCTTTCTTGTAGATATCAGTCTCCATAACTTTAAAAATGGTATAAGTTATATTTTTTAAAAATTTCAAGGAGAAAACTGTTGCAAACATTTGCAATCACATGACCTGAAAGAATCTTTGAAGGTACAACTTTTGGAATCTTAATCTCCATTTTGAATATATACTTTTGCTATTATAACTGATAGAAGAGAATTTCCAGCAACTTATATATTATTATTTATTTTTCAGGTGACTGAGCATTGAAAGAACTTTTCTCGTCAATGGGTTGTCAATACCAGCATGGAGTATCTTAGGCAGTAATAAGTTCATCATTCTTGGGTATGTAAACAGAAGATGGATGAACATCTGAAAAGGATAGTGTAATGAGGTTTTGGCATCGCTCAACAAATTAACTTTTAAAACTCTTCCGTCTTTGATCTTTTTCACATTCCAACTTCAATGTAAAACTTTCTTGAGGTATTAATTTTAAAATGGAAAAAAACATATTTATTTATATTATGTATTTATATCACATGAACATACTTTCAGATAAGTGGATGTTCAATATTGTCTACAGTTTGTAACATAATAAAAAAGTATCATGTTTAATAAGTCAAATGTTTTGCTTAAAAATCTATGTAATTTTTTTCTATGAAATGTTGATAAAATGTTGATCCCACAATACTTTTAATATTTTAACTTCAGGTTTCAAATGAATTTGATTTTTAAAAATGTATATTTCACCTTACTTTAATATAGTTACTTTCTTCTTTTATATAATTAGAAGTAGAACATTTAAAATTAAATTTGAGAACTTTTCAGCTTGACTGTTAAATATTACTGCTACTTCTCCACTGTACTTAGACCTGTACTTTGTGTTAAGAAAAATATTTTAACAAATTTTTAAAAAAGAAGTGATCTTATAGACTTCATTGTACATCTTTATGTTTCATGAGTTATGAGTACAGAAACCACTCATATTTTTTAATGAGACATAAATTTTCAGCGAAATCCCCAAGAACAAATGGCCATTATGGTTATTAAGAAGAGAAATATAGTCAGATATTATGAGGAAAATCAATATACATTTAACTTTTTCTGGAGTAAACCTCTTAGATTGGTATTTTAAAATTTAGGCTTATTTTTTTTTACTCTGATCTTCTTTTAGATTTAGATCAATACTATATGGCTTCTTTGTTATAATTTCTACATTGGAAACAGACTGTGTAAAGAAAATATGAGCCATATTCTAATTAGTGAATATTACTAAATCTTTCTCTTCATACTGTCTTAAAATAGACATTTCAGCCAAGTGACAATACATCAAGTAGAATCCTATATCTCACATTTAACATATAGCTTGATATTGCTTTTGCAATTTCAACCTTTGGCCACAAAGGAAGAGCACTGCCTACCTACTGAAGAGCCAGAGTCTAGAGATGTTTCTGTCATCTTTACTTCAGAATATCAGTCCCCTTAATATTCAGTGGAGTGCTTAACAATTATGAGGTGCTATTCTAACTACCGAGGACACAGCAATAAACAACGCTGACCAGATTCTCTGGTCCTTGTGGTTTATATGCCAGTGTGGGGTTGGGGGTGGGAAGTAGTGTTGATAGCAGCAAACAGATAATAAACCCACACACAATCGATCTTACTGACACAGATACAGATCAAGTAGCGATAATTTTCTAAATAAAGTTTGACAAGAAAGTGGTGGAGTGGGGGATCTTTGATGTAAGGCAGGGTGATCGAAAAAGATTCCTCTGCAAAGAGAAAATTTGTATGGAGATCTTGTGGTAGATTGAGTTACTGGCTGTCACAGTTCTTTATCCCTCTACATATCAACATCCTTTTTCATAGAATTGTGCTGTTCTTCTACAAGGGAGGGGTGTACTACCCTGCTTTTTGACTTTGGGCTCATTGATATAACTTGCTTGGGGTATGGGATGTTCGCAGAAAACAAAGTCTTGAAACTTGCTTGTGCAAAGAGGCATACCGATTTGTTCCACACATACACATGAGCGCGTGCACACACACACACACACACACACACACAAGCTATAAGATGGTTTTATTAGTTTTATAGTTACTTAAAATATCCATGCATCAAAGAAAGGACACAGCTGACAACAAAAGTCATATTTCGTTGTGTTCTGCAAACTTTCACTAAAACCAAGGTGTATGCAATCTACTCTGTTCCAGGTGATGAGTGTCTAGTGAGTAAAATCAGACCCCCTCCATTATGGGATCCAGAATCTGTATATACATTTAAAGAAATAATTTACTTCCCTGTAAATGCAAAACAAATATAAATGTTGTTTCAAAGTAAATCAATTTACAAAGTACATGATACAGAAAAATCATGCATTACTACTATTTTTTAAAATTTATGTTAACAGAGCATCAAATATGGATTGACTGAACAATGTAAACCAAAAATTAGTCAGAACAATAACAGTAAAAATCAATCAGTTTTCCAATATTGCTGTAGTCAGTAGCTGTGGAAAAAAAAAAAATACACACAACCCAAAATGCAGTCTGATTTTTAAATTAAACAGAATGATCAGAATTGAGCCTCTAGATGGAACTACATGAGCTGTTTTGTAAAGGTGCTAATTGAAATTTGACTCTCTTTCTTAGTAGAAGGGTACTCAGCAGCCATCCAATTGTTCCCTTTAACTTTTATTAATTTAGAGAACACAATGTTCTTCCAGTCACAAAAGTATTCTTATGCAAAATTCATCAATTTGGATTTTATTCTGCCCCAATTTTAGTTAGCTGTAACAACACTAATAAAAGCTAGGACTTATTAAATGATTTATAATAACAAGAATATCAGTGTGTTGGGTAAATGCAATTTCAAGGAGCTAAAACACTAGACTGCTTCAGATTTCAAACACAATTCTCTGTTTAAAAACCACCAGCTTCCGTCTTCAGCTTCATCCAGTAAATAATACATTTCAATAAAATAGCCTCTTCTCTATGCTCCAATTTATATTTATTTCTACTAAAAAGTCAAAGACTTAATCAGATGGGCTGTGACAGGAATAATAATTTGGACTCAGCGTTTGAATAATTTGCTTTGGAAAACTCTCTATACGTCATCAGAAAATGAAAAGTAAAGTTCTATATATTTTCCACTTGTCAACTTGATTATATGATAAAGATGCTATTATCAAAGTTTAGAAAAATGCACAAAGTAAGATATTCCCCTGCTGTGTTATAATTCTATGAAGATATTCTAAAATCCAGTGGCTGGAAGCTTCTTACAGGATTCATTATGCCTAGAGGTCAATAAAGGAGTCTGTGGACTGTGGGGAGGGATGGTCCATGCTATTTCACCTTCCCCCATCTCCCTCTTTCCTGTCCTTTCTTCCTTCCTTCAATAACAGATAAACATTTCAAATTGACTTTTTGACATAAAACTCTAGATTCTTGGCTTCTCTTGAAGAACAGAAATGTCTCTTGCACCTGGACTGTGTTTCTGCATAGTTGCTGTCAGCAAAGACAGACTAGGAGCAGGTCTTTCTAGGCTTGATATCCTTGCTCATTTATGTTCCTGCCTGGGTTCTTCTGGCTTGCAGTTTGTGACATCTGATTAACTCTAACACCTGTCTCCAATAATTGAATTTTTTAAAAGCAATACATGCTTCCTTCACATTCCTCACCATCCTTTCCTCGGGGTCTTGAAGTTCCACATTCTATGTAGAATAAACCTTTCTTTTGTTAATTTCAGTACACTTTCTCTAAATATGATTAACATGACTATAAATAATACTATGTAAATCATAATATACTTTCTGAGTTAAAGAAAGATGCTCAGTCACATAATTCCTTTTTAATGTTTCTATGCTTCCTGTTCTCTTTCCTTTAAATGCAGGTAATGATGATTTCATCCATCCTCTAATGGGCTACGGAGTTTAGTAAAATAAAAGTGAGTAAGAAATTTATTACTGTTCATCTAAAAGAATCATTTATTTTAATATAATGCCAGAGAAACAGTTAAATTTGTACCACAATAATGTCTCCAACCCCTGAAAATTTAGCAAGGGCATGCAGGGGAGTCATTATTCACATTGCAAAGTAAAAACCTGTGCCATAATATTTATATTCTCGCTGCTATGACTACCACTACTAAGGGCCCTGCAAATCAAAACAGGGTCAGGAACTAGCAAGAGGGTTTCGAGTCCAAGGAAAAATTCAAGTGTTTAAAAAGTGGAGGAAAATGGTCAACATGATAATCATATCAGAATATGTGAGTAAACAGTGCTGGGGTTGCTTTCTTAACATTTTAATAACATGCATTTAATTGTCTCTCCTAATCCACAAGAGATACATTCCGAGACCCTCAGTAGATGCCTGACACAAAGTATGGTTCCAAACCCTATATATATGTTTCTCAGGCATACCTCCCTATAACAAAGTTTGAAGTGTAACAGCAAAACCAGCATTTTTTTTTCCTTCTTCACAATTTAATGGATAAAAGATGTGTTCACACTATAAATCTTAGCTCTCTCATTATACAATTCTTATACAGTTTTATCTTTCCCTATTAAGTCAACAACTTTCACCTTTTCACTTAAAGGAAGCACTTTATGTCTTCTCTTTGCCATACCCAAATTGCCAGCATCATTACTCTTGCCATTATTATACTCTTTGGAGCCATTACTAAGTACAATGAAAGTTACTTGAAAGCAAGTTATAATACGGTGACATTTGATCTGATAACCAAGAAGCCTCCTAAGTGACTAATAGGCAGGTAGTGTATACAGCATGAGGACTCTAGACAAAGGGATAATTAATATCCCAGGCAGAATGAAGTGGTGCAGGGGTGGATTTGACACCCTAGTCAGAATGGCATGCGATTTAAAACAAGAAAGTTAGGGATCCAGTTTCATTATTTTGCATATAGCTAGCCAGTTATCCCAGCATGGATTATTGAATAGGGAGTCCTTTCTCCATTGCCTAATTTGTCAAACTTATCAAAGATCAGATGACTGTAGACGTGTGGCTTTACTTCTGGGTTCTCTATTCTGTTCCACTGGTCCCTACATTTCGCTGTATCCAAAAATTAACTCAAGACGGACTAGATATTTAAATGTAAGACCTCTAACTATAAGAGTCCTAAAAGAAAACCTAGGAAACATCATTTTGGACATCAGGGAGAGAATTTATGACTAAGTCTTCAAAAGGAAATGCAACTAAAACAAAAATTGACAAGTGGGACCTAATTAAACTAAAGAGCTTCTGCATAACAAAAGAGACTATCACCAGAGTAAACAGACAACCTACATTACGGGAGAAAATATTTGCAGACTATGCATCTAATAAAGGTCTACTATCCACCATCCATAACAAACAACTAAACAAGCAAAAACAAATAACCATATTAAAAAGCAGGCAAAGGACATGAACAAACACTTCTTCTCAAAACAAGACATGTGGCCAACAAACATATGAAAAAAATGTTCAAAATCACTAATCATCAGAAAAATGCAAATCAAAACCACATGAGATACCATCTCACACCAGTCAGAATGGCTATGAAGAAAGGTCAAACAATAGCATATGCTATGAGGCTGTGTATGCAAGGGAATGCTTATACACTGTTGGTGGAAGTGTAAATTTGTTCAACAACTTTGGGAAGCAGTTTGGAGATTTCTCAAAATACTTAGAACTACCATTCAATCCAGCAATCCCATTATTGGGTATACATCCAAAGTGATATAAATCATTCTACAAAAAAAGACCCATGTACTCACATATTTGTCACAGGACTATTCACAACAGCAAAGAAATGGAATCAACCCAGATGCCCATCCACAATAGAGCAGATAAAGAAAATGAGTACATATACAGCATGGGATACTATGCAGCCAGTAAAAAGAGTAAATGCTTGTTCTTTGCAGCAACATGGATGCAGGTGGAGGTCATTATCCTAAGCAAATTAATACAAGAACAGAGAACCAAATACTAAATGTTTTCACCTAGTGAAACATTGTTGGAGCTAAACATGGTGTACTTATGCTGGTAAAGATGATAACAATAGAAAACTGGGACTATTGGAGTGGGAGATAGGAAAGGGGCAAAGGGTTGGAAAACTAACTATTGGGTATTATGCTCACTACCTTGGTGATGGGATCAATCATACCCCAAAGCTCAGCATCATGAAATACACCCATGTAACAAACCTGCACATACACCTCCATGAATCTAAAATAACATTTAAAAGTATATTTTTAAAAATTAAAAAAATACCATGTATTATACATTTCTGGAATTTTTCATATAATATTTTTGAACCATAGTTTCTCAGAGGTAATTGAAACCATAGAAAGGAAACTATAGATAAGGGGGAACTAGTGTGTAATGTATTTATAATTATTAATAAAATTTTAAAAGTAGTGTGTTTCCGTGTATAGTTACATTATTCTAAAATTCTTATTTTAAAATAGATACTGTTCCAACCATCACTATTTCATGTTTTTGATCCCTAAAGAAAAATATTTAAACATTAGCTTTTACTTTTGCATGAGAGACCATGCTGTTTCTAAATCATATTTGCATATTGCTTCTCCATGGTTTATCCAGTTTAGCAATGCCTCTCCCACTGCAGAAGATTAGTATTTAAGTCCTTTACTTGCCCTCTTCATCTCCATGACATGTGAGTTTACTTCTATTTCTCTATTTTAATATTTCAGATACATTATGAATTTTTTAGATCAACCATGCTAAATTTGTTAAAAAGCACTTATATTGTGCTTTCTATATGTTAAGTATTCTCTAAGAACTTTACAAATACTTATTCATTTAATCCTCAAAGCATTATTTCCTACTCTTTAGGGCAGGTATTATTTTTATGCACATTTTGCAGAAAGAAAACCAAAGTGGACAGGAGGTAAGTAAACTGGTGAAGTTCTGTTAGTAACTTGTAGATTTGACCTTCAGTCTCAAGAAATTTGCCTCCAAAACCCATGTTTTTAACTACTTTGTTACATTGTCTCTCAATTGTCAGTGTTTATATTATGATATGATGACCAATAAACAGCTTGTCGCAGCCAGATCATTTATTAGAATTTTTTGAATTTAATAATACGTATTAAATATAGTGGTTTTGTTTATGCTATTTTCTGTTTCTTTTTGTCTGACTTTAATGTTAGATGCCTTCTTGAGACGTTCGGTAATCCTGATTCCTATTTAAGAGCGAGGACACTATAATATGCATTGAAATTTATACACGTATGGAAGATGTTTGTCAACTGTCATCTTTGCTGCAAAGTAGTTTGAATGGGTTCCTTAGAGAACCTCCAATGTCAATAGCTTTTTGGATTACTTTTATGTATGTGGGTGTAGGACATGATAATCTTTGCAAAGAAGCTTCTAAATCTCCTGCTTAGGTAGCAGCATATCCCCCTTTAAAGGACTCCCAGCTTTTTGATCTGAGGAGTAGAAGAATTGCTACATTGTTGCATCAATACGGACCTGGGATTTGGGACTCAGATTTGTTCATAAACAATTTTTTTTTTTTTTTGAGTTGGAATCTTGCTCTGTCGCTAGGCTGCAGTGCAGTGGCGTGATCTCGGCTCACTGCAACCTCCGCCTCCCGAGTTCAAGTGATTCTCCTGCCTCAACCTCCTGAGTAGCTGAGACTACAGGCACATGCCACCACGCCCAGCTAATTTTTGTATTTTTAGTAGAGATGGGGTTTCACCATGTTGGCCAGGATGTTCTGCATCTCTTGAGCTCGTGATCCGCCCACCTTGGCCTCCCAAAGTTCTGGGAATATAGGCATAAACCACTGCGCTGAGCCCATAAACAGATTTTTAAATAATCCTCTTGTTTACAGCCCCCATTACCTGATGCACTCAGTTACTAACCTATTTGAATTTTTCGTGAAAGTCATCTCTGAGTGACTTTCCCAATTGCAGCTTAAGATTCATTTTCTTACACTACCACACAGCAGTCAATTAATTTTCACCTTAATTGTTTTCTCATATTCTACACAGTTGTTGAGGATACATAGTGTACCTTTGTGCACATCCATGTTGTATCATTTTAGTAAAGTTTTAAGAAACAGAAAAGATAAATGGCATATTCACTATGCCAAATTTAATCAGTAATTGTTTTTTTCCTTCCCAAAAAGACTTGTGGGCAATGTCATGAAAATTTAATTTCAAATATGGAGGTGTAAGCAATATAAAAACACTGTTTGACTACAAAATCATTCTGAGTTCTATTTCTGAATTCTACCAAAAGAACACAGCTCAGGCTTTGCCATTTATGGATAAGAATCAGGTTACATTAAGAAAGAAAGCACACTGCCCTTCAATTTTGCAAGTGGCCATTTCAAAAATAAATTGTACCAAATTTCTAGTTAATAGCCAAACAGTAAAGTATTTGTGGAAGGTGTATTAGCAATGAGAGTCAGCAATAAAACACAAATATGTTATGAATTTAATTGGTCAGCTTTTTCCAAATTGAGTATAATGTCACTGTAAAAATATATATAGAGAGAAGAGTCACTAATTTGCTACTTGCTCAAGAACCATGTATGCTCAAAAGTATGAGCTTTATTGTGTTTTATATTTGATAAAAAAATAAAGAGAGGGGAGTTCCATGATTTCCAAAGAGATATATAAAAATAAACTACTAATTTAAAACAGAATCAGTAGCAAATGAAGCAGTGTTCTATTATCTTTATTTATTCTCTAACCTTTAGATTAATTAACTTTGAATATACTTTGGCATGTTTGAAAATGAGGGTTTCTAATTTTTCCTTGTTCTGATAAAAACATTATCTTTGTGCCTTTTCCCCTTTTCTATTAATGTGAAAGACAGTTATTTAAGAGCGTGGGTTGTGGTGTGATTCACACAGGATTTATGGCACCTCTACCACACATTGCATTGCTCATGTGTTGTTGACCTTCTGTGATTCACATATGGACCATGTTGTTTCTTTTCTTCTAGACTTATGATGAGAGTTTAATTATATAGCCTGGGTGCTTAACACGGTACTCAGAATATAGTAAATATGTAATAATTGTTTAACCTTTACTATTATTATTATTATTATTATTATTATTATTATTATTGTTTTTGAGACAGAGTCTCGCTCTGTTGCCAGGCTGGAGTGCAGTGGTGCAATCGCGGCACACTGCGACCTCTACCTCCCAGGTTTAAGTGATTCTCCTGCCCCAACCTCCTGAGTAGCTGGGATTGCAGTTGCGCGCCACCATGCCCAGCTAATTTTTGCATTTTTAGTAGAGATGCGGTTTCACCATGTTGGCCAGTATGGTTTTGATCTCTTGAGCTCTTGATCTGCCCACCTTGGCCTCCCAAAGTGCTGGGATTACAGGTATAAGCCACCTTGCCTGGCCGTTTAACATTTAGTATTATCATTTTTATTTAATTCAACTGAAGAATAAGCAGTCCTGAATTTAAATAATAAAAGACAAGGTCTTATTTTTTCTGCTTTTTTAAAAAATATAATTTTTTTGGTATAACAATAGTAAATGTTTTAATCGTCAAAAAAAAATTACATAGATAGGCTTGTATATATATCCCCGATCCAGTTAATGTTTCAGAAGCAGTTAAATCAGGATCAAGCCTCTAGCAAACTATTCCTGACCCTTGGGAAGAAAGAAGAACTTTTCTGTAGCCAAATGTACTTAAATATTTGGTTTTGGTTATTATAATATAAACTTAAGTGTCATCACTCAGAGTAAACACACAGTGCAAAGTTAATAGAAAAAGTATAATACACTTCACATTATTTTCACATTTAAAAACTATAACCCACACTGTGAGCTCAGTTGTTCAGAGCATAGTGCTAATAAAAACTACAAACTTATTTCTTTGTAAAGGCACAGTGACCAACACCAAGATCACAACATAACAATGAATAGAAAGTTGCTTGAATATTTATAATACAAATTATAACAAGCTGGCAGTAATGGCCTATGGTATAATCTGCTTTGTAATTTCTCAAAGGCTTTTTACACCTAGGCCCAATTTTTTCCTAGCCATACATATGTTAATATAACTTAATATTGGGAAGTTGCCTTAGTCGAAATTCCCAGAAAGAAACAAGATGTGTCCTATATTTTGAACCATGTGTCTCACATTGAATTAACAATTGGAAATGAACTCAAGAAAGAAAAATACAATTTGGTAGGGCGTAGTGAGAGATATTAACATGAAATAGAAAAAGTGCTGGAGATGGATTATATTTTTCCACCTATGTGAAACCTTGAGAAAGTTATTCCATATTCTTAAGCCTCAGATGTCTCAATCTATAAAGGGAAAAAAAAATGTTGGCCTGCAACATGGAGCAATTATGAGAATAAAAAGACATGATGAACTAGGGCTAACATAATATCAATCCCTACACATCACTCAGCTAATCTTTATGTTTTCTTCACCACATATGCATTATCTAGACAAGGCCTATTGGGACGAGTAAAACATGTGTATGCTTATCTCTATCTTCTCACAGCCATACCAAATCTTTAAAAAATTGCATGGGAAGTCTTTTTTCTAAATTGCATCTAATCATCAGTCACTCCAACCATTCATCACTCCACCCATCCATCACTCCACCTATCCATTCAACTATCCATCAATTATTTGTCTATAGATATCTATTTAGCATGAAATTTATACTAAAAAATGCCAAGTTCTTCCATAGAAAAATAAATAATAACAATATTAACAATAGCATTTTATTTTATTTTCAGTATTCTCAGAACCTGTGCTGAGTATTTTATATGAATTTTTCATTTAAGTTTCATCATGTTCCAATGAGGAACATAGTATTATTTTTCTTCATTTTATAACTGCAAGAGTTAATCCTTCCCATCAAGAAAATTTTAATCTAAAACACAACAAATGTTTACACTAACAAAAATAATAGAAGATAATACTAATACACAGGTAAAAGAGAACTCACTGAAATTTTATGGTAAGTTAAAGTAGAAAAAGTTGCGTTTATTTTTTCCAATCCAAATTACTGATCTTAAGAGAGCTAGTATACTTTTAAAAAGCAATAGTGAAATTATGGTCACTATAATTTAATGTTTCGGCAATTATTTAGACGTTAAAAATATGTTACCATGTTGGCAAGATCATTATTACAAATGACATGGACCTAAGAAAAATTTTCAGTCATTCAAATTGCACAGTGTTTGAAGTGTATAGTCATAGAAATAGATCAAAGACCAGAAAACTGCACATTTTAACTGGTTAAACTTATATTTCACAGAAAACAAGTTTATTCAATTTCTGAAACAATAAACCATGAATAATAATATTTAAATTATTCCTTTGGGGAGACTAGCTATAACTATAATAGATCTTACGAAAGTATGTAAAAATAATCTTATTTACTCAGATTTAATAAAATATTATTTTCAAAGTTTAGAACAAAGAAGAAATTGAAGATGCAGAAAAAGCACCAAAATGTAATTGTCTTCAAATACCTTAGACTGTTCTTTCAAGAAAATTTAATATTGTGTTTCATAATTGTCTAATATATTTTTCATTAAAAAATTCTCCTATTAGAGTTCATGGGAAGGCAAGTTCACTGTGAACAGTACAAATAATAAGATAAAGGATGTGAACTAAATTGGAAGGAAAGGTCAGGCTAAGAAGTAGCAAAAAGAAAGAATGGCATAAACAAAAACTGGAAAACCTAAGCAAATGCCTGATAGAAAAGGACGTTTGACATTTATTTATTCATTTATGTAATCATTCCACAAAATTACATCTAGGACAAACTGTATACCAAGCATGCTGATGTATGCTAAACATAGAAATGCAGAAATGAATATGACACTGTCTCTGGTCCCAAGATTCTTGGTTTTAAAGGGAAAGTCAATGTGTGTGTACACAAGTGACAAAATGCATATTGTATATGATGGAGGTGTCACAAAGAAAGACATAAGAGAGAAAGGAGCTAGAAAGTGATTTGGGGCCATGGGGCCCAGTGGAGTATGGCAGTTTGGATGGGTTGGTTAACAATATCTGCTTTGTCAAGGGAGACTTTTGATTGAGACCAAAGAAATTGAGGAATTGAAGAAAGACAAAAAAAGATATTTAAAGAAATAGCGGTCCAAGTAAAAGGAAAAATAAACATAAATATTATAATGTGCAAGTGTACTGGGAATATTGAGGGGAAAAATGGCTAGTGTGGTTGGAGCAGAATGAGAGAGCAGAATGTGAGATGGAGCCTGTGAACCATGTCGAAGGCATTTACTAATTTATTGTTCCCCTGAACAGCAAAGGAATCTTCTAAAGGTTTGTCTGCAGAAGAATGACATGACCTAGCTCACAATATTAACATAATCACTTTGGTCACCCTGTAGATTTAAACAGGAAGACAGGGTAAGCATGATAGGGAAACAGTGTCAAGGCAGAGTGAAGAATGAAGGGCCACCTTGCTGTGAACTGAGTGGATTTGAGATAGCAGACAGAAATTGAAACATTAATGGAGGTCAAATTTTAAAAGATTTTAATCATCAGTGCAAATACTTTTCTACTTTATTTTGTAGGCAACATATTAAATGTTAATGCTGAAATAAATAATCATATATAAAGGAAGCTGAAGTGACAACACTGAGGAGTTTACTGAAATAGAGAACATCTGGGCTACTGTGTCAGGGAATGCTTCATGGATAGCTTATCACACAGAGATTATCCAGACCTTGGATTCTATCTGGTTTCTTGAGCACCTGGTTACTGTCTCCCACAGTACCCCCTGGTCATGAAAGAGAAAGTAAGATGAGTCGTGGCCAAATCGTGGAATGCAGCCGGCCTCGCTGCTGGGAAGAGCTGCTCTACCATTAATCTTTTGGACTGGGCCTGTGCAGAGAATGAACGGGCTCAGAGCCTGAGGAAAGCTGTTCTGAAGACAGCTGAAGCAGAACTCTACAGACAAGAAAAGCCAGACATGTATTTTGGTCATTCACTAACATTCAGTGAAACTGGCTGAGCCCTAACTACAAAATTCTGAGAAATGGTGCATCCCCAGGTCAAGTGTTATATGCCAGGTACAAAAGAGGCTGTTCCTAACCTAAGGACAAAACAAAACCAGAGCTGAAGAGGCAGAATTATTACTGAGACTAGAAGTTAAACTGTTCCTGATACGAGGATCCTCTTGCCTCCAGTGGCTATGTCCCTCTAGGTCCCCTGCACAGAGACATACACATGAGGGAGGCAAGAAAATAAAGTTTGATTTGGAAATCTTATGATATTTTTATCAATGACATGGTTTTCCCTGTGTCATGGGAGTCAGGAAATATTTTGGCTGGACCCAGGGAAGGAAATTTTACAAAGATTATATGAGACCAAATGTTGTAATACCCATTTCCTCTTTCCCTCTGATTTTATCACTGCAACCCCTTAAAGTGGTTGCTTCTTCATAACTAATATCAGACCTGACATGAGACTGGCCTCAGCTACATTCACTTCTTAATATTTCTCAATTGACAATATTTATTTTTCTATGGTATTAGAAAAGCCATTATCCTTTATGCAAATTTGCAGAACATTAACAATAGAAGACACCTTGGACATTACAATACATGCATTGACATGGAGGAGAGAAGAAAAAGAATCAAAATCTATTTAGCATCTATTCTATAACAGTTACATTAAAACCTTTTAATGGTAGGAATTATTCCCATTTTACATAGGGAAGAGAGAAAAATCAAAGAAACTAAGTAACTTGTCCAAAACCACACAGCTAGCTTCTTAAATAATTGGAATTTAAGCAATTATCTATAAAGCTAATACTCATTCCCTTCCTTCCTCCCTTCCTTCTTTCCTTTCTTCCTTACTGCCTTCCTTTCATTTAACCATTTATTCAACCAGTATTTATCAATACTCTGCTTTGTAGCAGCCATGATAAGCATTAGTGATACAATAATGAATAGTTCATGTCTTCCAGGAGCACCAAACATATATTTTAGTTGTCCTTTTACTTTCTGTATCCCCTTCTACATTTTGTGCTGCAGAAAGAAAAGAACAAAATTCTAAGAAGGTCTACAAAGAGAAATTTACAAGAGGAAGACATTTATTCTAAGACTCAAATGATGAGCAAAGGATGTTAAGAGAAATGGAGTATAAAGCTGTTTCAGGCAGTGAAGACAGCATATATGAAGCTCTGTACACAAGAGAGAGAACAACTCTAGTGGATGCCATAATGAATCACCCACTTTGTTCTTTGAAAATGAAGGAGAAGATTTATTCCCCCTAGTTTCTGGAAGTGCTGCCAGCAGACAGACCTTAGCTGACAGCTGTCTTTGAGAAGTACTTTGACTAAAGAGAACAACTGTGCTCAAGTCATATCGATTGCTTGGAGAAGTCTGCATCCAAAGACTGGTCAACTTGGAAGTATAGAGAGCTAACAGCTTCTCTCCAACTCAAAGCAATGCTGAAGGACTACCTCAGCTGCAGAGCTCCCATGTGATTGGCTAAAGACTTTGCTGAGTTTGTATCACAGTTCAGTATTTCTCTCTGTCTAATTCTGTTTATTTCTTTTACCTGCTGTAAGTATAATCCCCAAAGTTCTCCTAAGCAAGCCTTCTGAACACTAGCCTCCTTCTGAGGGTCTGCTTTATAAAGAATACAATTGGCAGAAAGCAGAAAAAGCTTTTGTAAATAATCAAACATGACCACTGTGCTGGAAGTAGAAAGGTGGGATATGCTTAAAATAGAAAAGGAGTGTAAGAAATACAGCCAGAGAAGTGTGCAGGGTTCTGGTCTTAAGAGATCATGTTGAGTGCAAGCTCTCAAAGAACAATGCCCACCAACAACTGACCTCAAACAGAGCTTTTCACAACCTGACAGAAAGCATCTCCATCATGCTTATCACACATCCTTGTCATGCATAGCACTTATCAACGTCACTATTTTATAGCTGGTAATTGGTAGTTTACCCAGGTGTGAATTCAGAGAGCTGTCTTGTACACCGTCTTGTATGAGTCTGTCCTGTGCACCACTGCAGCCCTCAGGGCTTAGCACTGGCCATGCAGAAAGAGTTCAGTATAAATGTGTTGAATCACATTCATTTAGAATGTTAGCCATTGCCCAGCCAAGGGCAGCAAATAATTTTAAAAAGAACTCCCTCTTGCCAAGGATGTGGGACTCTTCTCATGGACATATAAAACATGTAACCCATCAAGACCTAATGCTATCTTATGTCTGCATTAATGTAATTAAATTCCACTTTGCTAGTGAGCGTGCCCTTGTAAAATCCATAGTGTAGCTATATTTTTAATCTGTATCCTGAGAGGCCCTGAATAGTTAGGTTATTAGGAATTTATAAAAGCTGGAAATTTGTCTGTTGAAGGTCCTGGGTTGATGAAGTGAGTCAATGATTTGAGGACCTATGTCAGGCTATAATATTTTATAAAACAGTTTTAAATTCATAGTTTTTTACTCAATAGAAATAATAGAAATAGTGGGTTATAAATTCTCTGCTCCTGTTAGAAGGTGAAAACTTTCTACTGAGGCTTCACCCTAGCTCTTAATTGGAGACAAAGATGAACCTGAGAGTTCTAATAATGTTTGTTCTTAGGCTCTGTAGAGCCCATCATTGAAAATGTGGGTCTCCTAGGCATGTGACTGTTTAATAAAAGTAATTCCCATAAAGCAGGCACTTGGGGCATCTGGAATGGGCATATGATCACCCCCACATTGTGAGTTTATAAGAAAGAAAAAGCTGCCAAAAATGCAGACAGGCTATAGGAATCATAGCTCAAAAGGAGTTTCTCTAAAAAATTATTTACGTATTTTTTCTGTTGTATTAAAGCAGATTCATATTTCCTCAAATATCTTATAAGCTGAATTGTTATTTTTTTATTAAATGGATTTTTGAGAAATAAAAATAAAGAATTTGCAAAGCCACTGAAGATATTTTTCCATGATATTGTATGAGAAACTTTATGAATTTACTGTGAGAGAATTGAGAATAGGATGAAGAACCAAAAATGGTATGTAAAAGTGTGAATAATTGTGAAGGATATAAGATTACGCTACTTGAGAACTAACAAGTTAGCCTCCCACACTTTTATGGAGGCTGGCAGAAGACACAATACTCCTGGGTGAGAGACAAAAGACTATTATTACTCATGGCACAGCAGGCAGTGTGGGCTTCATATTTGCATCAGTTCCCTTTGCCTCTACCTCCCTGGGCCCATGAACATGATGCAGGGGAGGACTGCTGAGAAACCTCAAATTTAGGGAGCCTCAATCTTATAAGAGAGCTGCTGAAAAATCTTCCCAACTTTTATCCTAAAGGAAGACTTATTTATTTATTTTTTTTGAGAGACAGTTATGCTCTGTTGCTCAGAATGGAGTGCAGTGGTGCCATCTCTGCCTCCTGCCTCCTGGGTTCAAGCTATTCTGCTGTCTGCCTCCTGCAACCTCTGTGGCTGGGACTACAGGTGCCTGCCACCACACGGAGCTAATTTCTTTATTTTAGTAGAGATGGCATTTTACCATGTTAGCCAGGCTGGTCTCGAACTCCTGACCTCAGATGATCCACCCGCCTCCTGCCTTGGCCTCCCAAAGTGCTGGGATTACAGGCGTGAGCCACTGCACTTGACTGACATCATTGTTTTTTTAACTGGGCCTAAAAATAGATATTTTCTCTGTCCTAAAAGAATATGGTTTCTGTATTTACCAGGGTTGTTTGCTATACAAATATCTTTCAAACTGTAATCTGGAACAGAAGCTGTCAATGTTTCTTCACAAAATTCCAAGAGACATAAGACATTTCTTCCAACAAAAGGGCTGGTTATAAGATTGAATGCCTTTTTTCTAAAGATAAGTTTATTATTTTTTTCTATAGCTTATATATTATGTATAAGATTTTCTACTTTGTAATACAAGAAAGACCTGGACACTATAAAACCAAAAATATAGAAAACCAGTGAAACAATGATCTGATGAGAGAATTATAAGTAAAATTCAAGTGATCTAAGTTTCATTATTTCCACCACTACCCTTAGTAGTGAAAGAATTATGCTAATAATGGAAACCACTTAAATTCAGTGAACACTTACTATGTACTTGGTAAGCATTTGCAAACATTATTTAATACAACAATTATCTCAATGTAGTTTTGATTTGCATTTCTCTAATGACCAGTGATGATGAGCATTTTTTCATATGTTTATTGGCCTCATGTATGTCTTCTTTTGTAAAGAACAGACACTTTCAAAAGAAGACATACGTGGCCAGAAATCATAAGAAAAAAATCTCAGTGTCATTGATCATTAGAGAAATGCAAATCCAAACCACGAGATACCATCTCACACCAGTCAGAATGGCTATTTTAAAAAAGCCAAACAATTGACAGATGCTAGAGAGGTTGCAGAGAAAAAGGAACACTTATATGCTGTTGGTGAGAGTGTAAATTAGTTCAGCCATTGTGGAAGACAGTGTGGCAATTACTCAAAGACCTAAAAACAGAAATATCATTTGACAACACAGCAATCCCATTACTAGATTTATACCCGATAAAATATAAATTGCTCCATCATAAAGACACATCCATGTATATGTTCATTGCAGCACTATTCATAACAGCAATGACATGAAGTCAACCTAAAAGCCCATCAATGATAGACTGGAAATGTGGTACATATACACATGGAATACTATGCAGCCATTCATAGGAATGAGATCATGTCCTTTGCAGGGACATGGATGGAGGTGGAGGCCATTATCCTTAGCAAACTAGTGCAGGAACAAAAAACCAAATACCCCATGTTCTTACTTGCAAGTGGGAGCTAAATGATAAAAACACATAGACACATAGAGGAGAACAACACACACTGGAGCCTATCAGCAGGTACCAGGGGATGAGGAACAGGGAGAGAACTTGAAAATAACAAATGGATACTAAGCTTAATACCTAGATGGTGAAATAATTTATACAATAAACCTCTATGACACAAATTTACCTATATAGCAAACCTGCACATGTACCCTGAACATAAAATTAAAAAAAATTAAGTTGGGGGCATCACATTTTGTTGACCTCAAAATATATTACAAGGCAGTAGTGTAATATACTACAATATAATACAATGTATTTCAAGGTTACAAGGCAACCAAAACAGCATGGTATTGGTATAAAAATGCACACACAGACCAATGGAACAGAATAGAGAACCCAGAAATAAATGCATCCAGAAATAAAGCCAAGTGATTTTTGACCAAATTGCCAAAAACATACACTGGGGAAAGGGCACCTGCTTCAATAAATGGTGCTAGAAAAACTGGATGTCCATATGTAAAAGAATAAAACTAAACTCCTATCTCTCATTGTATAAAAATGAACTTATATAAATTAATGACTAAGACTCCAAAAGCATAGGCAACAAAAATAAACAAATGGGACTATATGAAACTAAAAACTTCTGCAGAGCAAAGGGAACAATCAGGAGTGAAGAGGCAACCTGTTTAATGGGAAAAATATTTGCAAACTATTCATCTGACAAGGGACTAATATCCAAAATATACAAGGAAGTCAACTCAGCAGTAAAATACCAAATAATCCCATTAAAAAGTGAGTAAAGGACATGAGTAGATGTTTCTCAAAAGATATACAAATGGCTAACAGGTATATGAAGAAAACCACTTTATATTGTTAATTATCAGGGAAATGAAAATCAAAACCACAATGAGGTATCATCTTACCCCAGCTAGAATAGTTGTTATTAAAAAGAAAAAATAACAGATGCTGATGAGAACATGGAGAAAAGGGAACTCTTGTATTACACTGTTGGTGGGAATGTAAATTAGTATAGTGGCTATGGAAAACAGTATGAAGATTTCCAAGAAAACTAAGAATAGAACTATGTATGATCCAGCAATCCCACTACTGGATATACAATAGAAAGAAAGTCAGTATATCAAAGGGATATCGGCACTTGCATGTCTATCATTGCACTATTCGCAATAGCCAAGGTACGGAATCAAACTAAGAGTCCGCCAATGAGTGAATGGATAAAGAAAATGTGGTATATACACAATGGAATACTACTCAACCATGTAAACAAAGATTAAAGCCCTGTCGTTTACAGAAACATAGATGAAACTGAAGGTCATTATGTTAAGTGACATAAGTCAGGCACAGTAAGACAAATATAGCATGTTCTCATTCATATATTGGAGTTAAAATAGTTGATAAAGAGGAGAATGATAATTACCAGAGGGCTGGAAAGAGAGTGTGTGTGTGTGTGTGTGTGTGTGTGTGTGTGTGTGTGTAGGGGTAAGGGGGTGGGGATAAGAGAATAAAGAGAGGTTAGTTAATAAGTACAAATATACAGTTAAATAAAAGGAATAAGTTCTAATATTCAATAGCAGAATAGGGTAAGTATAGTTAAGAACAATGTATTATATATTTCAAAACAGCTAGAAGAGAGAACTTGAAATGTTTCCAACATAGAAATTATAAATACTAAGGTGATGTACACCCTAAATATCTTGACTTGATCATTAACATTTTATGCATTTAAAAATATATCACATGCACCTCACAAAAATGTACAAATATTATCACTAAAATTTTTTTTAGAATACCACAATATACAAATCTTTAAAAACTGGTTGCCTTTGTGTCACCATGCCAGAAGCAGAACTTGCCCACCATTAGGAATTTCTAATAAAGTTAATGAGACTAGACTATGATATAGCTCACAGACTGTTAAAGCCTAAGATGCTAACATTTCCTGTATGCTTTTAAATTTATAAAGCCTTCTTATCCACTTTGTTTCATTTAGTCTTCATAATAATTTTGCCAAGTGGCAGCAGTATCGTTTTCAGTCCCTTTTTTATAGATAAACCAACCACTCAGAGCACCATCATCTGGACTAGAACCAGGTTCCTGGGCTCCAGTGCAAACTATGATGCTTCCTTTCAAGAAAATTCTTTATCACCTTCTGCCCCGTTAGAGGAATAGTTTTATTCATTCATCTGAGGTTGAACAATAGAAACACAGACTCATGTTTTTGCTCGCTCTTTTTCCAACTAATGGACAGAGAAAAGTTAAGACAATATATGCCCATGTTTGTCCGTTACTGTATTTTTATGTATATACATAAAGAACTACTGTGTCTAGTTCTTTATGTATATATTCAGGAAATTGAACAAATGAATTAATGAATAAATATTATAAATATATGTCCTGAGCTGCTACTGGTCCATCCTAGTAGTGGCCTGTGGCCATAGTGCAGGGTAGCCAACTGTCCTGATTTACCCGAGACAGATGGCTTTTCAAGGACTCAGGACTGTCAGTACCTGCCCTGGTATGAGTTGGTTGTCTGACCATAATGATCCTTTTTATGTGGCTGTCCAACCTTCCTTTTAGCTTGTAGTCTAGTTGGTAACTGAAAAAAGGCGTTGAAATATCCAATGTAAATAACAGAAGAAAGTGATGTGTTTCAGAAAAAAAGTAGTTGTAATCATTGGGTTGGAAATGGGGCAGGGGAGGCAAGAAGGGCAGCCAGCTACCCTAGGATGCCTGGGTTAACTTCTGAGCCCTTATTTTTTCCTCTTCTCTAAGCCTGGATAATCCGACTTATCTTTTTATCCTGGATTAAATGTTTTTTCCATGGGAAACCTTCCCTGAACTTCTTAAGACTAGGTTAGGTTCTCTGTTTGCTGTTCCTCTACTTTGCCTTTCAGGTACCCTTTATATTTATTGATTTGATGTCTATTCTTTGGGCTGTACACTCCAAAAATTAAAGGTTGGAATTGGCTTCTGCACTGCCATAGCTCTGATGGAAGCATACTGCCTGGTATATAGTAGCTGCTAAGTAAAACCCTATTGAAGAGATGTTTTTGAACCTCCACTTCTGTAAAAGGGAAGTGTTGCAATGGGAGACTTGTTCAGAGAGCAGGGGTTGTACCTGGACATATGAGATATGCTTTTAGCACAGGTAGCTAGGAGCTCAGATATGGAAAAGACTAGATTCAAAAAGTGGGCAGCCCTTACAATTAACCAGACAAAATGAAGAAGCTAAGTTGTACTAAATCTTGGAAATTAATTGACAAATATTTATTCTGCATTATCCCTCCATAGTTTCATTAGTTCAATCAGCATGTGTTGAAGTCTTTCTCCATGCCGAGCCATGGTCAAGGGATTGGAGACACAAAGATAAACATATGGTCTCTGTCCTTGAGAACTCTATTGTTAAATATTAATTATCTAGCATATGTTGAGTTTTATGCCGGAGCTAGTGCTCTAATAGATGAGAAACATGTCACCTGTCTTTAAAAGACAGGCTCAAGTTCAGCTAATAATTTCTCAGCAGAGTCATAAGTGTTATAATAATTGTGTGTGTGCAAGATAAGGGTTCCCAAGCTCAACTGTGGATGTGATCAGGGAAGGCTTCTAAGAAGAGAGATGTTGAAAGTTCAAGAGGAGCTTTCCAGTTAAAGAAGGAAAGGAAATGTGGCATGAGAGAGCACAGTCCATCTGGAAATGTGAATGCTTGATGAGGTGTTCCTATAAGCAGATCCCTAGGAGCTGAGCCTGTGGGGTAGCTGGGTCCCAATGGACCCTTCCGATGAGGTGGCATGGGCCCATTCAGCTGGAGTGGGAGACAAGCAATCAAAGCACTGGGAGCAAAGGTTGAAAAGATGGGTCAGGGCTAGGCCGTAATGGCCATAAATGCTGGGCTAAGGAGTTTGGACTTTATTCCACTGGAAATGGGGCTCTCTATGGAAGAATTTTGGCAAAGACAGGACGCAATCACTCTCTGACTCAGAATTTATTTCTGCCTGCCTTGACTTTCTTCCTCCCACACCCACAACCAAACTTTCCACAGCCAATATTAATAACATTCTGCTCAGAGTCAGAGTTATTCTGTTGTCCCTTTACATTTCCCTTTCTGTCTCTTGACATTCTACTCCTCGCCTCACCCGTGGCATATAGTATACTCTTTCAGGTGTCAGATCTCCTAATAAGTTTTGGCAGAAACAAATACTTGGTAGTGATTTTCTGGGAGAAAAAAAAAATCACTTCTTCAGCCAAAATCTAAAAGGTCTATATTGTGAGATTAGCATGTAGATGACCTTGCTCTCTGCTCTTGATTCAGCTTTGGTGAGAACACAGAGCTCATTACATTTTTAGTTTCTCATGTCTCCCAGGGCAGTGTTCATGAAAGAAGCATAGGGAGAATCTCTGGAAATAAAACGGTGCAGCCAATTCTCTGATCCTGAGAAACCTGCAGATTCCTTTACCTGGAAGAAGAGAATCAGCTTGTGCAGGCTCTGCAAGGAGCCCCTGGTGGGAACCAGGAGGCATGCGTGGCTCTCCTACTGGTGGGCCCATGCCTCAGTTTTTCCTTTGAAAAAGATCTCTTCAAAATCTGTTGGTCTTGTAGTGGCTTAGCTTAGCTGGTAAGGTGAATTTTTCATTCACTCAAAATATTATATTGTACACCTTCAATTGTGGTCAATTTTGAGGATACAAAAAGCGAAAAGTAACATCTCTGCTCCCCAGTGTCAGACGGAAAATGGTGATAGTATCTAAGAATGGAGCAGGAGCCTAGTTTTCTTGCATGCAAGGTAATTGGGCCTAAATTGATTTTAATATGCTTTGTCTTTAAATAGGAAAAACCTACTTTAAGCTTAGTAGGCTGGTCTATTTGCCTATGCTGTTCTGTTTTCCTGGGATAGTCTGTCCCAGTGATTTATTCATCAAGACCCATGCATTTTTCAAGTCTCCTCCCAAATGCTGCCATTCTTCTGTAGCCAAGGCAGGCCTGATGGCTCCTTCATCTGTATGCTCATGGCATGGAGCCCTTAATTTCAGCACTTCCTCACTAAGTTATAGTAATAGCAACAGGTCTGTAATAGCATGTGGACTTGAGCCTGTGAACAGGGGAGTTAAATCCTCTCTACATGGAGAATGGAAGTGGGGCAGGATGGAGCCCCCTGAAGAAGCCTCTCCACCTCTTCATGCCACGTGGCACCTGTGTCCTCCTCCCTGACCACTTAGGGCCAAGTGCACCTGAAGGACTGATTAGATGATTTGCACTAAAGATATGTTGCAAATGATTCTCAGTAAGGGCAAAGAAAGCCTGGGATGTATTAGAATCCTCTGAGGGGCTCAGGAGACTGTCCCACTCTCTGCTGCCAAGACTGCCACAGTGGGAGGAACTGGATCTTGTGTAATGGAATAGCAGCCATGTGGTTATTACTCTGGAGGACAAGGAGTATGCTTTTCTTCTTGAGTCTTCAGCTCTTAGCATAGGACCTGGAACATGGCAAGTGTTCATTAAATTCATGACTGAAGCAGAATAAATGAAAAGGGCTAGGCTCATTAGCTTGGGCAGCTAACAGTGACATATTCCATGTCAGTGGTCAGGTCCAGAGAGCTGGCAAGCAGGGAAGTGAGATAGGGAGACACATGTAAATAATAGTGTTGAGTCTTGGGGAAAGGGTCCAGAAAGGTAGATGCAAACTAGATCCAAGTGCCAAGAATCCAAGAAAGCTTTGAGTCGCTGCTTACTCTGATGGAGAATCTAAAGACTGATGTTTAAGGTAGGACAGTGACACCTAGCGGTGGAAGAAGGACCTGCTAGATCCTTCCCCATGAAGCACCCTAACCTGCTTATCTCTTTCCTCCTGCCCCTTGGCAGCTTGGGACCTTGCTGATGCCAGGGGGTGCCTACAGCAGGAAGTGTGCTGTCTCAGGCTCCCACAGGATGCCATGGTCTGCTGGTCTCCAGGGTAGATGGACAAGTGGATGATTTGACCGTGAAAACACAAACATTGTGCCTATAGTTAATGATACTATATTGTACATTTAAAATTTTGTTAAAAGGGTAGATTTCATATTAAATGTCTTTACAACAGTTACCCGCCCCCCCCCCCCAACACATACAAAAAAAACAAAACCAACCAATCACATAAAAAAAAACTCAACAAACCAAGTCTGATTCTGTTACGGAGCCAGACTACATGATTGTAGAGGTCCCCTGGTCAACCCTCTCTGAGCTTAGAGAGGGAAAAGTACTAGCCCAAAGACACATAGCAAATTAGTCACAGAGCCAGGGCCAGAAGCCAGGATTCCTGCTGCTCAGAGAGAAGCCCTGTCTATCAGCCTTCCTCTACTGATGTTGACAAGGTGGAATTTTGCCACAGTGAATAGAAAGATACTAAGAGAGGAACCAGTCAATGGGAAGGGAAGCTTGAGAATGTAAAGAAGAGGGGTCACATCCTCTCTACCTAAAGAATGGAAGGAGGGGCAGAATGGAGCCCCCTGGGGAGCCCACCTCTTCATGCCCACCTCTTCATGCCAACCTGGCATCTCCATTCTCCTCCCTGACCACTCAGGGCCAAGTGCAATTGTTGGTTTCTCTACCTGAAGGACTGATCTGATGGTCCACACTAATGATATGTTGCAACTGATTCTCAGTCAGGGCAGTGATGGAAAGCTGGGATATATTAGAATCATCTCAGGGGCTCAGGAGACTGTCCCATTCTCTGCTGCCAAGACTGCCACAGTGGAAGAAAGTGGGCCTTGTGTAATGCAGAGGAGCCTGGGCAAGGCGCTGGAGGCATTCATCTCGGGGCTCTGGCTAGGAGAGCCTGTTTTCTGTCATGTTATGCTGCCCAGTGGAGTTTTCCCAGCAGAGTTGTCTCCAGTGACGTCCTGGCTGCCTGGCACGGAGATCCAGTCTCTCCTGGAAAGTCTGGACAACTCTCCTTTCTCACTCCAGCTTTCCATGCATATTTTCCCTCTCAGCCTAGGTGCTTTGTCTGCCTGACTTTTCAATTGACTTCTCCCTGAGACACAAATTTCCCAGCTCCTCCTTCCCAACAGGCTATCCCAGGTTCCACCATAGCGGGGATGGGCAGGAAGCAGCTATCTCTCCCAAGAAGCAAAATTTGTCAAATGCAGGATGGAAACAGAGCTTGCTATCAACTTGCTGAAAGTGCTTGTTGCTGGATTAAAAAATGTGATATTGGCAGGGCGTGATGGCTCACACCTGGAATTCCAGCACTTTAGGAGGCCGAGGCAGGTGGATCACAAGGTCAAGAGATCAAGACCATCCTGGCCAACATGGTGAAACCCCATCTCTACTAAAAAATACAAAGATTAGCTGGATGTGGTGGCACATGCCTGTAGTCCCAGCTACTCAGCAGGCTGAGGCAGGAGATTTGCTTGAACACGGGAGGTGGAGGTTGCAGTGATGAACCAGGATTGCGCCCCTGCACTCTAGCCTGGCGCCTGGTGACAGAGCGAGACTCTGCCTCCAAAAAAAAAAAAAGTGATGTCAGGATGCTCAGAGATCTGCCCTTGCTGCTTTTCCAGAGTCCTTCTCTTCAGGTGGTGTTTGGTTATTCATTTTAGCAGTTAAAAAATTCTTAACTTTATTTAGTGACTTTTAAAATGTCTGTGAAAGCATAAGTATTTCAAAGACAAATGAAGCCATGTGGAAAATGACTAAATGCAAAATGACTTGCTAGTCATTATAATTAGCAAACATCTATTTTTGGCTAATTTGTATAGCATTAGTTGCAAATATTTAGGGGACATTTAGTGGGCCCTGTGGGCTTTGCAGGCCTTGGATTGTGCTATGCGCTTCATGCACATTTTATGGTTTAATCCTCACTATAACACTCCAAGGTAGACAATTTTATTATCTCAATTTGCAGTTGTGAAAACAAGCTTGGTGACTTGCCCAGAATCACATAGCTGGCTGTCAGGTCCTTGACGGCAGAGATCTTGCCTTATCTCCTGTTGTCCTCCATTTGCCTGGTACAGAATCCTAGAAATAATAGGGCCAAAGAGCTGCTGGTGAATGATGACGGTGATAATGATAACTAATGATGACTTCCGACTAAGATGCAGGATCTCTCCTGCTCCACCAGTGACTTCCTTGCTCTGTACCCAGATGTCATCTGGACATTGATCCTCCCATTAGAGACTCTGGAAAATATCTCACCTTCCCTCCAAGTCTGGGAAAGCTGAGAATGCTTTGATTCAATTGTTCCTTCTGTTTTTCATCTGTAAAATGGGGATAAAAATATGACTGGGGAAGTGAGACATAAATGTACATCATAGATATGACAACACTTTTTAAGTGGTTAATCATTAAATATGAGAGAGGTTTTTCTATGAATACTTTGCTCTTCAATAATAATAATAACGTGCACACCCAGCTGAAAGCTGGGCTACCTTCTCCTGACTCTGTACATAAAGCAAAACCGTGATCTCATCTTTCATGCTTGCATCTTGGTATTTCAAAGGTGGAAAGAGACAACGGGAACTACTCATTCCTCCTCTTACAGGGCTTGACTTTCAAGTCTATTTTTCTTGCTGTGAATGGAAAAAAACCCTGATTTTGAATGCCAGAGCTGAATACTGTGTTTTTAATATTGCAACCCCAATCACCCATCAGCACACAGATGCCTTGGGCTGAAGACTCTTCCATTATACATTAAACTGTTGTTAATCCAAATGTAGTGCTAGGCTAGTGGCCTGCGCACAAACCTTTTATTACTAGCCTATAAAAAGGTACATTGAGCAATTAATGGTAAACATTTAGAAATATTTTTCACAGCAAGTTTACAGAGTTATTTTTTATATCTGTTGAATTAGAATAAAAAATATTGGCTTGCATTTTGTTTGTCCTTTTAATTTTTAACAATGCATTTTTATTGCATTTTCCAAAAGTATAAGTCTATGGTTGATTGAAAATTTTTTAAAAATGTCATTCCCTGCTAGTAGTTTGAAAAGTCCTGCTTTATACCTGAAAAGTAGGGAGTGGATGATTTTTAGCCTTTTATGCTAAGGATCCTTCCTAGCCTTACGAAAATGTGTTCACCTTCCTCTCAGGGACCACATCATGAGGTATGATGAAGGACCTGACTATGACCAGCCATAGAAAGGCTCATACACTCTTCCTCCAGGAAATTAGGTGAGGACTCGCTTTCTGTTTGTAAGCTCAAGAAAGCTACTAAAGTGATTATTTTCCCAGCAACATCAGAATTTGCTCTTTGGTGACTCCTGGCTCTCACTGGCTACAGAGGTAACTGGCAACATTTTAAATATGTGGCTCACCAAGCACATCTTTACCATAAAACAAGAAAGTGGGCTCAGAGGGGTTAAGTAACTTGTCCTAGGCACACAGCTAGTATAGCTTAGAATCTAGATTTAAACCCAGGTCTGTTTTCTGCAAGAGCTCATGATCCTCTCAGTTTATCACAGTTAGTTTGGTGGGATGAGGCACACAGTCTCTGCAAAAAGTGTTGAGGAGTCTGGAGAAGGGGAAAAGTGAAGGGCAGTCAGGCACACCCAGGATATGGAGAAGTGAGGGAGAACTGACAGAGCAGGACAGAAGTGTCAGACATTGCTATGGGTTGAAGTGAGCCCCTCACCCCAATTCATATGTTGAAGCCCTAACCTTTAGTACCTCAGAATGTGAGCTTAGGGGAGATAGGGTCTTTACACAGGTAATCAACTTAAAATGAGATCGTTAGGATGGGCTCTAATCCAATATGATGGCATCCTTCCAGAAAGGGGACATTTGGAGACAGACATGTATAGAGGGAAGATGATGTGACGAGGCATAGGGAGAAGATGACTATTCACAGCCAAGGAGAGAGGCCTTAACAGATCCTTTCCTCACAACCCTCAGAAAAATCCAAGCCTGCTGGCACCTTGATTTGGACTTCCAGCCTCCAGGACTGTGAGATGAGAAGTTCCTGTTGTTCAGGCCACCCAGTGTGTGTTACTTTGTTATAGTAGTCCTACAAAAGCATGCAGACATCCTGGACTGAAAGGAGCTCTGATAGAGCCTTAGCTTTCAGAATGTGATAGCATCATTAAAGATTCCAGAGATGGCTGGTTTCCCCCAGTGGGAGGGAGAGGACCTCATGCCGGCTCCATCACTGCTAGTGCCTTATGCTGTTAAGATGTGCTTACCAGCCTGTCAGGGCAGAGGGAATGAGGATATTCTCTGAAAGCCTGTCAACTTTCTAATCCATTTCTACTCTCACTGTCCTGCCTCCTGATGAATTTCTGACCATCAGTCATTCTTTCAGGCCTGAACTGCAGTGCCCTGTTACAGAGGGATTTTCTCCAAACCCAACTTGACTAGCCGTAAATGAATAGTAAACATCGCACTGGATGGTGCACATTTTTAAAATAACTAGCCCAGGCCCTTATTTGCTTCCTTCAGGGGGCAAGCAGACATTCTAGATCTACCACCTCAGAATTCCTCTGAGGTTTGTTGAAAAGACAGGCTACTGGGAATGAGCAGGCCACCTGAGAAGGGAGCCCTCTGTGTTTTATGGAGGGACTGGGCTCTGCTGGCCACGGGGAGGCCATGGGAATAGGAAGTCAAAGAAGATTCAAATGCTCTGCTTCACAAAGGAATATTTTCATAAATGCCACCACCATTCTTGTGGGAGGGTCCCTTTGACTGTATGTAGAGGCTCTCCGAGCCTTTTCTGGAGGCTTCTTGAGTATTTCCTTACTCACCTTTTGAAACAACCAATTTGCACTTTGTGGGCAGAGGGATTTCTTTGGAGGAATATTTCACATTTTTGGCAGTGATAGAAGTGGGCATTGTCATATGGTCTGCAACGATGGTGAAAGTTGATTGCCACAATTTTGTCTATGAGTGGTTGTCTCATGCATCATTGTCATGGATTGTTTTTCCTGTGGTCTGGCTACATGACAATCACCCTGCAGTTTAAGCAGTCAACATTCCTGGGTTCCTACTCCCTGAGATCCTTGTTCAGAAGTTTAGGCACCTATCTGGGAATTTAGGGGTACATGTGAGAATAAAGTTATGGCATTGGTTTTCAACAGGGGTTGGTTTTGCTCTGAGGAGATACTTGTAAAGTCTTGGAGACATTTTTGGTTGTCAGAAGTTGTGAAGGATGCTTCTAGATATGTTTAAAAATATTCCCAGGTGATTGTAATGTGCAGAGAGATTTGAGAACCTCATTTTCTCACTTCTACATTGCCATTATGTACAAACACACACACAAACAGACACACACACACACACACACACCTTTAACAAATATTCATTGGGTACTTTCCCTGTTCTAGAAAGTGGGCAGAGACCTAGGCATATAGGGACCAAAGGCACAATTATTGTCTTCAGATAGTCAGTTTAGTGGGAAAGATAGACTGGGATCAGACGTTGACCATACAGCATCATAAATGTTTGAGTAGAGTTAGGCCTAGGAGGTCTAAGAACGTTGAATCTGCTTTTGGGGGTGCATGTGGGAATGGAGTTACGGCATTGGCTTTCATCTGGGGGTGATTTTGCTCCAGGAGATACGTGGTAAAGTCTGGAGACATTTTTGGTTGTCAAAAGTTGGAAGCATAGAGGCCAGCAAGGGATGCCGCTCAATTTCCCATATGCACAGAAAAGCACCCTACAACAAAAAATTATCTGGCCCCAAATGTCGATATTGATGAGACTGAGAAGCCTGGGGTTAGGAAAGGTTCCTAGGGGTTGAAACTGACCAGGCACACAAAGTGGAGAGTTGGTCATGGGAAGCTTTCTCTAATGCAGAGGAAACAGCAGAGACCCTGAGCAGGCACACCTTGAGAGCTGTGTGACGATAGGCAAGTTGGCACAGGTGGTGAGAGAAGAGGCCAGAGAGGTTGCATGGGACTTGTGATCCTTGCATTAGAGAGTGGATTTCTTCCTTAAGGCTAGAGGAAGCCACTGAAGTCGAAGTCAATTGCAAAAGTAAACTTGCAGTTTAGAAATAATTACTCTGATAAAAGGTTGAGGGATGCCTGAGATAGAAGGGCTGGGGCGGGGGACACTCAGGGCTCTGAACAAAGAGATAAAGACAAACCTTTTCAAACCCAGATTGAGTCCAAGACCCAAGGGAATGTGCCTGATAGGAAAGTTGCAGAAGATGGAGGGGCCTGTGGGAAACCCAGAGAGGTTAAGTGACTTGTATAAAGATGTGTAGTCACTTTTGGCAGACCTGGAAATTTTGGCAGATGATCTTAAAGACAAACATATACTATAACAATCGCTTTATATTATGGGGCTGCAGAAACAACTGCTGACATTTCGAAACATTACCTGTAGTTAATTTCTTTCCTGATAGTAAGGATTGGGCTGTTATCGTACCTGGGATTAGTGTTATTTTATTGCCCAAAATAGTTCTATGGAGGTGGTATTATCCCCAACATTTATAAATTTTAAAACTGAGATCCAATGAGGTTAATCTCATACATAATATGTCAGTTGGCTATTGCTGCATAAGAAAATACCCACTCCCTAAATCAGTGACTTGGCTTTGCTGACCTGCTGGGATCTCTCACAAGACTGGAGACTTGGCAGAGAAAATGCACCTCTGTCCTCATGGTCTTGTCAGGCTAAACTTAAACATGTTTTCACAGCGATGGCAGAGAAGCAATGGAGGAAGGAGAAACATGAATACGTTTTCAAGTCTCTGCTTCAAGCTTGCTACTGCCAGTTTAGTCAAGTTACATTGCTGAGCCAGAGTCAGAGTGGGCGGGGACTATCCGTTACAGGGAAAAGGCACAGTTACAGGAGGCTATTAATAAGGGCCACTAAGTCACTCTTCTCCTCAGCAAATAGTGGCAGAGCCAGAATTTGAGCTGGATTCTTCAGATTCCACAGTACATAATTTTTCTACCAGACTCTCCTGCTCTGTTAATAAGAATATAATAAAAAACAATAAACATTAGTTCATTAGTTAGGACTTTACATCAATAAAGGCACTTTCATATGTATCTTTTTTTTTTCTTTTGAGACAGACTCTCACTCTGTTGGCCAGGCTGGATTGTGGTGGTACCATCTTGGCTCGCTGCAACTTCTGTCCCCCAGGTTCCAGTGATTTCCATGCATCAGCTTCCTGAGTGGCTGGGATTACAGATGCGGCCATCACACTCAGCTAATTGTATTTTTAGTAGAGATGGGCTTTTGCCAAGTTGGCCAGGCTGGTCTGGAACTCCTGGCCTCAAGTGATCCACCTGCTTTGGCCTCTGAAAGTGCTGGAATTATAGGCATGAACCACAGTGCCCAGCCCATGTATATTATCTTCACTAAGGCTGAGAGCAACCCTTTGATGCTGGCAGGACGGACATCTTTGTTCAAAGAAAAAAAAGCAAAAGCAAATAAATATTGAGATTCATAAGGGACTAATTTCCTTAGCAAAGAGTGCTTATGTACAAATAAGAACAAGAAAATAGGATAGTGGGCAAAGGCCACAAATAGGCAATCCATTGAAAGAGAAATGTCAGTGGACAGCAACATGAGAAAATGCATAATGTCCTTCCAAATAAAAAGAATGTGAAATGTGAAAATGGGATATCATTTTATCCTATTGGATTGATGAAGACTTTTAGGTTTCATGATTCCCAGTGTTACTTAGGGACGGGAGTATGGGCCAGAAATAGGAAGCCTTCCATGCTGATGGTGGGAGAATGAATTGGTGTGATATATTTGGAGGATAAATTTGGCAATAGTGATAAAAATATGCATATGAAATTTGACTTAACTATTTTTATTTTTAGGAATTTACCCCAAAGATAGACCTAAAAAGGTCTGCAAAGCTATCCATGGAGATATTCATTGCAGCCTTCTTTGTGATAGCCAAACAATGGAAACACTCTAAGTCAATTCAGAGGATGGGTTATTAGATTTTCTTTTAACTTTGTCCAAACTAGGTGTCAAGGAGAATGAAGTAGATCTTTATGTTCTGACATGGAAAGATTTCTAGACCTATTGTGAGAGAGAGGGGGAAAAAATATCATGTCTGTGAACAAGATACACGATTTTCATTTGTTTAAAAGAGACATTATATACATGCCTGTGTCAATATAGAAAATATCTCAAAAGACATCTATGAAGCAGTTAATAGTAACTAATTCTGAGGAATATTCATATATTCTCATTTTTTTCCTATCTGAATTCTCTCCCCATGAAAATGTACTACTTTTATCTAAGAGAACAGAGAAGAACAGAGCAGAAAACAAATTGAAAAGAGGTTATTGTATTTGAGTATCTTTTTTTGTTGTTGGCGTATCTTGCTTTTATAGTTGGTCAGTTTGCCCAATTCGCAATCTTTTTTTATGGTCCTCATCTGCACCTATTAAGAAGGCTTCATTCTTGCTCTGTGTTAACACTTAAGAATGCCTAGGAATTGTTTCCAAGGAAACCCATCTATAGCCAGATGTTAATGGCATAAGCTCCTATGGCTACAGATAGGGTCTTGTTTCTTAGCAACTCACTCACATGTTCTCATTTTAATTAAAATCATACATTTCCTTAAAATGAAAAAAATTCCTTTCCTATTCATAGCAAAGATATGGAAGGTCATTTATCCTTGTTCATGAAATTCACCTTTGAAAAAAGGCTTTCGTGTATATGAAGTGAAATTTAAAGACATCTCCTCACCCAAGGGTGCCTTCTTTGTCAAGTGCATAAATCAGTTACTACTTTCTCTCTTTAAGTATTTTTATTTATTTACTTATTTTTTTTTTAGAGACAAGTTTTTACTATGTTATCCAGGCTGACCACAAACTCCTGGGCTCAGCTCAGCCTTCCCTTTCAGCCTCCTGAGTAGCTGGGGTTACAGTTACCCACCCCCACCCCCAGCTCTCCATCACTGCTTTCTGCTCAACTTCAATCACCCCAATCTGGGTCTCTGCCTTTGGCATCTTGAGATAAAGTGTGTGAGAGGTGAATACCATTTCCTAATATATCTAGCCCTTAGGCTTCTTATCAAGACTGACTTAAGTAGGGACAGCAGATTGAAATGCCAGTACCACCTTTCTGATAACCTGAACTTAAGGCAGATAGTACTAGCTTTTTTTCCACCAAGTATTCACAGGGCCCCGTGGTCCTGTCCACTGCTCTGCTTTGGGCAGCCATGGTGCTATGCTGGAGCTGTCCCACTGGAGGAAGCTTGTCATCCTGCCCTGGGTGAAAAGATGTGAAAACATATACACCATGATAAGTATAAAAAGTTACACAAATGCCAACATTGTGTATTTCCTGAAATAGTCCACTGAGAAGGACAAATATCATTTCTCTGGTATTCCTGAAAAAAAAAAAAGTACGTTCTAAGTACAATCGTGAGGAAACATCAGGCAAACATGAGCTGAGGAACAGTCTACAAAATAACTTTAAAGTGGTCATGGCCATGCATGACAGTAAAGACTGAAGAACTGAGCACAGAGATTGATGAAAATACAGTTTCGTATCTCCACAACATTTCTTTCTTCCTGGAAATATTCCTGGATGGCAACGTTTTTGTTATCAGTTACTGGAGCCCTCCACAAATTCATTTCTTGGATTCTTTTCTAAGAGCTGGTGCGATATGGACCTGGGGATGCTGGGGACCTCCCTTCGGTTGGATGGAAAGGCAGGCTGTGACTCAGTCTCGCCACTGCGTCCTAAGTGCCAGTTTCCCTGGGTGTCTTGAGCAGATGGCTGCCCAGTCATGCAGCTAGTGTTCACTGGATGCCTTTCAAGTGGTGGGGCTGCACCTGTGAGCAGGACTAACAGTCCCATTCTTGGGAACTTCCAGTCTAATGGTGAGGTCAGCATGCAGACTAAAAGGTAGAACGTTAGGGAGGTTGCAGGCGCTATGGGCATGCACATCAAAAGATTCCATCCTATTTTGGTGGGAGTCAGAGAAGGTGTTCTGAAGGAAGTGGCAATGTCTACACTGAGATCTAAAGGTTGGATATGGGTTCACCAAGTAATAGGAAGGGAAGCTTCCCTGTCTGCCAAACAACAGGTTGGAGTGACAGTGCTGTCACTCCCCTAGCTCTCACAGTCTTTGTTGTGTATTACACAACTCAACTCAGGGACCCATGCTGAGCGGACAGATTAGTGACAAAGTCTCTCTCCTTGACCAAACTCTAGCCAGGCTCCTCTGAGCTTTCTTCTCCATCAGGTCTCAACCTTGTTCTATACAGAGCTGAACAAACACTAACATTATTTCTAACAGCTCAAAGTGCCTGCCGAAGAAAACTCAAGGCTGCCCCCCCCCAAAAAAAATGTACTGTGTGTTTCAGCCAACACCTAAGGATAGGGCCTCTGTCTCCCAGTTTCTGTGGGAGAATGGAATCCTAACTTTGATAACTGCCAGCTAGCAGACATGGCTGGTTTGATCACACATAAATAAAATAGCTGTAATAAATAGGGTAGGTGCAAATACTCCCTAAAGGAGTCATGAGGAAAAGTAAGCATTGGCCTGGAAAAAAGGGAAAGGTGGAGAGAGGTGAGAAGGAAAGCAGCACATAAAGCCCCAGACCAAGGGGAGGATGGTGCATTGTGGAATCTGCAAGTACAGTGGAAGCTCTTTCACACACCTTTGCTTAAATAACTGGCTGTTCATTGTGTTCTTCAACCAGTGCTCTTTATTCCCTGTAGAAACACACTCACTGGCTTATCCTTCGTTGTAAGTTTTCACTTCCCTAACTCCACTCGCCTCCTACTCACCTCTCTCCCCATTCTCTCATTCTTGCTTTAAAATACTCGATCCCCTCTGTATCAACTGAAGCTGAGTGCAGTTCAGGCTGGACTCTTTTCTCTGTAGCAATATTTTTTACTACTCAAAATCTGTCCTCACTTTAACTTGTATCTGGCTTTATCTTTGACACCAGAGAGTAGCCTGCTAGCCCTGGGCCCATCTGAGTGCTGTGGATATCAGTCAGTTTCTACAGGGAATAAAGAGCACCGGTTGAAGAACATAAAGGGCAATTAGTCAGTTAAGCAAAATTCTTTGGAAGAGCTTCTATTGTACTGGCAGATTCCACAATGCACCGTCCTTCCTCTTGGTCTGGAGCTTTCTGTACTGTTTTCTTTGTCATCTCTTTCCACCTCTCCCTTTTTTTCCCAGGCCAATACTTAATTTTCTTCTTGACTCCTGTAGGGAGTATTTTCATCTACCCTATCTATCTCTAATGCATTATTCTCGGTGAATTTTTATGCTAGACCTCTGCTCCTTTCTTGTCTTTTGTGCCACCCCCATGAAGATGGCTGAGCCACAGGATGAGAGGAGCCTGGGTTCCCTCCTCTCTGCCTCCCACTTTTACAGGAGCACACACTGCTCTCTGTTGTATTTTTTGATGACTTCTCTGCCCCTCCCACTAGCATTCAAGCATCTTGATGGCAGGGCCTGTGTCACATTCAACTTTGTTTTCTCCGCACAAAGCCCAGTGTCTGACACATAGTAGTTTTCCACTAAAGGTTTGGAGAATGATTTGAAATCATTTAGAAACTATTATATATATGGTCTAATCTCACAGTAGGTAGCAGATAAAGAATCACAGTCCAATAATCAAAATAGCCTGAGATATTTATTTGCATTTCTCAAATGCAGTGAATATAACTATATAGCCTAAAGTCTCTTTTTTAAAGCTTTCATGTGCTTAAGTTTTTCAGTATCTGGTTTTCACAGACATCACCTTGGGGGAAAGAGTATGCAGAATCACCTACGGAAAGTTTTTATGGACCAGTCCTGGAAATGGCACATATTAGTACTTACATTTTTCAAGCCAGAACTCAGGAGTTCCTCCCTCTTCCAGTCACAGAGGGAAAGGTACTGTAACTGTACCTTAGGCAAAGTAAATTGCTGGGTCATGGGGCTGTGCATTAGGAATAAATGCCCAGAGCCTCTGTAAGTGTGACATGGATAGAAGGGATAGTGAATGAGTCCAGAGGGCCAGGGAGTGTCAAAGGAGAAATCAGGAGGGCAAATGATAGGTGGAGTGGACAGATAGGCTCAGCTCAGACTGTGACGGACTTGAAGGATATGCAAGCAACTTGGGATTCTCTCTCTCTCCCATGGTAACAGGGAGCTCTGATAGTCCTTACGTAGATAAGCGACTTGGTAATGTCTACTTTAGAACGATGACTAAAACAGGCATGTGGAAAAAGAAATGGAGAGAAAAACCTGAAAGGAGGAAAGCTGTTCAGGAGGTTGTGACAGTGGTCATCACTATTCTCCTCTTCTTCCCCCCAAAAGCCTGAAGTGAAAGCTACAGCTATAGCCTGAGAATGAAGAGAAGGCTGGCTGACACAGTCTTCTGCTCAGCTGATGCTGAGGAGGGGGAGGGAGGAATCTGGGGTGGTCTCGGGACTGGCCTGTGTGGCCTGGTAAGCGTGTGCTTTGTTGTGAATGCAGAGGGTGAGTGACAGCTCTGATCTGCGTTTGGTGAAACATTGTTGAAGGAGAAAAGAGGAACCCCCTCAGCACCTGAAGTATGTAAATGCTTGCTAACTTGACTGAAGTTCTGAGTCTCCTAGACTCTGACAGGGTCACAGTTCCCAAGTAGTGTCACGTTTCTTCTGTATGAAAATGATTGAGCAACCTTGTGATGATACCTGAAAGTCTTTCTTTCCCAGCGTATGACCCCATGTACTTGAACACCCCAGTTTGCAAACATCCAACCCATGGTTGCATCATCTTTCAGGGTGAGGATATTGTGCAGGGAGTTGAAAAATCAGACCCATCCTCTCTGAGAGAAAGTCCTACCAGAATTAACAGTTGGATAAATTGAGAAATAGTTACGCATGTTCCTCAGTGACCTTGCTGTGCTGTGTTGTCTAAATTTCTCCTATTTGCACACTCTCTGTGAACCACGGCCTGTGTCCCCAGATCTCATTTTTGATGAGAAATTTTGTCTACTGCTTGAGTGTTTACATCTTAACTCCCCTAACTCAGCGATTAAATATCACTGTGCAAAAAGTTTCCATTAATCACTGCAGATATCATGTCATGGAAGGCAATGACAAAATCTTCTGCAAACTCCTGGGCCTTTATTTGCCATCATCATCCTTTTTATTCCCCTGCCAAATGCAAACATTTATCTTCCTATGGCTAGAGCGGAATGATTCCCTGGTACCCACAAATTCATCACTGGCTGTTTCACAGACAAGTATATTTCTTACATGAGATTTATTTCCACCTCCAATATTTTTGCTCTGTATCTAAACTAAGAAAACAACACATTTACTGTACTTAACAAAAATCCTTTGAAAAAGTGGTGAGATAGGAAAGAAATGAAAGGGAGCTTTCCGGATTTTTAAAACTTGGTTTTGACCCTTTCTTACTTGGGCAAATTTCTTAACATCTCAAAGCGTCAGTTTGCTAATTAAGTTAGCTAATTTATAAATTCTAGTGGTTATAATAGTAATGATAGCCTTGCCTACCCACCCTATGGGGTAGTTGGATCAACTGCAATGACATTTGGGAAGACAGTTTATAAGTGGTAAAGTACTATATAAATGCTGTGTATCAGAATTATTTAATGACATAGTACACATTTTAGTCTTGAGGGCCAAATGTCTATCTTTTTCTATTCTTTCTTTCTTTTTATTTTTTTGAGACAGAGTCTTTCTCAGTCACCCAGGCTGGAGTGCAGTGGTGCGATCTCTGCTCACTACAACCTCTGTCTCCGGGGTTCAAGCAATTCTCCTTCCTCAGCCTCCCAAGTAGCTGGGATTACAGGTGCCCATTGCCATGCCGGGCTAATTTTTGTATTTTTAGTAGACATGGGGTTTTGCCATCTTGTCCAGGCTGGTCTTGAACTTCTGGTCTCAGTATCTCCACCTGCTCTGGCCTCCCAAAGTGCTGGGATTATAGGCAAGAGCCACCATATCCAGCCATATTCTTTCTATTATGCATATCTTTTCTTCATTGACTTTAAATATTTATTGAGTACCTATTTTGATGACAGTTTTGTGCTAGAATCAAGATTTACAGTGGATACAACAGACAATCGATGTCAACTTTAAGATCAAAAGCAGAGGTGAGAAAATGGCATTAACATTTCATTAGAAAATAAACATAGCTTGATGTAGCATGTGTGAAAAAGAATGGTGTATGGTAGTGATTCTCACACTTGTTTGGACAGGGGACTCACCTGGGAAGCCCATAGAAAGTACAGGTTCTGATTAAATCAGCATATTTGGGAATAGACTGAGACACTTGTGGTTTGTTCTTGTTTTTCTTTTTAGAAAGCTTTCTTGAAGAATTCTCAGACGGCCAACTGCACCAATTCCTTATTGAACCATCGTCATAGATCACGTGAGTGTAGGAGTACAGTGGAGAGTGCTCAGTGAGGGCCAAAGTGGCTGGGGAGGCTGTGGTTGGCTTCCTGAAGAAGTTGGGCCTTGAAGTGGGACTGGTAGGAAGGGCGACAGGAAAGGCATGTGCCCAAGACTCTCTTTTCGGTTCCTTGACCTGGCTGACCCTAACTACACTGTCGGGGTGTAGCAACAATGCCACCTCCTCTGGTGAGGGTTTCCCAACCTCATGAGTAAGGGATGGGGTATTTTTGGGTTTCCACAACACCCTGTGTTTACTTATCACATCACCACTCATCATGCCAAATTATAATGCTTTGCTCATTAACATGCCTTTGCTCTAAGTTATGGGAGAGGAGGGAAGTGTTTTGCTTATCCTTGGCACAATGTCTGGCACACAGTGGGCATTCAAAAATGTTTGTTAAAAGAATAAGGGGCTAGGGCATTCCAGGCAGGAAACAGCATGAGCCAGGGTTATGAAGTGGGATCAATGTTGCTGTGTTTGAGGGCATGGAAGCAGGCTATGCAAGGACGGTCCAAGTGGAGAATAGAGAGGAATGAGGTTGGCTTTATTCCTTCACCACATACAGGTTGAGCACCTCCAAAGCACCAGGCATTTGCTCATAGGAAAAAAACCATCCTCTCTCAAGTGAAGAAATAGATTTGTAAACAAAAAATTATGGGCCAGCTTCTGCCAAGAAATAGCACAAGAGAAAGAAACAGCAGTGAGCAGACCAGAGAGTCATAGCAACCCAGAGCGTGGATGTGAAACACTGCCGAGAACTGTCAGGGTGACGCAACTGAGGATAGAACATTTGAACCTGCTCCTGATGGAGGAGTAGGATTTCATCAGGCATTGGAAAGAGGGAAAGGGCAGGATACTTGCATTTTGACTTCTCTGCCTGTGATCAGTAAACCTTCAATGATGGGGAGCTTGATACCCGCAAGGCAGAGCCCATTCTGTTTTGGATGATTGAGAATGCTTGTCAGGCAGGCTGTGGCTGTGATATGGGGTATATGTCGATGTATAGGAGGCAGGTTCTGACCCAATACTCTCCACATTTGCATGGGAACTCTGTCAACTTGCACTAGATTTTTGATCTTAGCCTTTATGAAGGGCTATTTATCTTTGTCACTACTGTATACCCAAGGCTGACCCATTGCCTCACCAGAGCAGACACCCATAGAGATTTGGTGAATGATCAAATACATCCCAAGAAAGAAAGGCGGTGTTCCTAGAATGCTCTTCCACTGCAGGAGTGGCCCGAAAGCTTAGTGAATGGAAAAGCGAGGGTGGGTGTTCTGAGATGGATTTAAGCAGCCTTAAGCCATGAGCACTGAGGTTATGGTCCCACTTGTCCCCATTATCTGTCTTAAAACTGCCCATGACTTCATCCCTTGTTTTACCGGGAATGAGGGAAGATAGGTGCTGCAACGTGGAAGAGACCGGCCAGAGCCTCCCCCGGGTCAGTGGGCATCTCATGGTAGCTCCTTCTAGGTCCTCATCTCTTTGTAGGTTGTAAATAACAATATCAAAGAAATAATCCTCTGTTCTATTTTTAACAGGTAGGGGAGAGCTGAGTAAGTAATAGTTCTTGGAATTGAATGTATGTTCTAATGGGGAATTGTATACTATTATGATTTCAGAAATAAAAACAAGAGATGTGTTTCTGTCACCTGGGCTGGCAGTGGAAGGGGCAGTAAATGGAAAGACAGGAATCTGAGTTCTTTCAGACTTACGCTTCACTTGATTAACAAACTTGGCCAAGTCCGGTCACCTCTCTGGAACTTAGATTACTATTGAAAAGCGATGGAATTTATTTAGGTTCTTAAAACTCAGAGAGCCTGGAAAGACATGGGGGGTCACTATGTGTTTTGAGAGGGGAAATGACATGGGTCTCCCCCCCCCCTTTTTTTTTGACATGGGTCTTAAGTCACTTAGCAACTGTGTGAGCCATTCGAATGTGTGTGTGTTTGTGTGTGTGTGTGTGTTCTAATCCTGAGACAAGTAATATATTTGATCAATTCCTCTGGAATTATTAATTGCAGGGTTTTTTTTTTTGTCTTTTGCTTACATTTTGGTGGTCCTATTTTTTTTTAAACCTCTTTGGCTTAATTTAAAGAACCATTTTAGTATTTATATCAGCCTCATAGTCAAACTCGCCAGGTCTGTTTTTTTTTTGTTTTCTTCTTCCTGGAAAGCTCTTTTCTTGGAATGATTTGTCTTTCTGATACAGTCTGGACTGGTGGCTCTCCAGGGCTCACTGCACGGCTGTCATCTTGGGACTTCCCTTTATCCTTTCCTATGTTACCTCTCTCGTTTTCTAGATCCTATTTTTAAAAACTCTTGATGTATGTCCTCACTTTGGTAGAGAATAACATGTGGTGGTTCCCAGAGAAGGAATTTAAGGAAAGTCTTTTTTTTCAAAAGTTATGTATATATAAATGCATTGTCCCAATACTTAAACTTAAATGACAGTGTGTCTGTTATGACTCTGGATTAGAACCCTCAAAATTGGGAAGGCTTTGTTGCATTGATTTTTGGCTTCCAGTGTTGCCTTAAATAATAGAATACTGATTCTTAGTCTTTAGTACATCACTTCTGTTTTTCTTTTTCTTCTTCTTCTTTTTTTTTTAGGTTTTAGAGTCTTCTCTTTATTCCCAAAGTTCTCAAATGTGACAATAATATGCCTTTTCCCAAGCAATGAGTGATAACACTCAGTTTGGAAACTCAGATCCTTTTGCTGTGGAAAATTTTCTAATATTATTTCTAGTCTAATTTCCTCCCACCTCTTTCTCTTTTCCTAGTTCTAGAATACTATATATTGAATCTCCTGAATTGGTCTTCTAATTGCCTTATCTTTTGTTTTCATATATTCCATCACTTGGTCCACTTTCCAGACACTATCCCCAACTTCCTCTTTCAGCCATTCTATTGAATTTGGATGTCTGCTGTTATAATTGACAAGAGTTCCATCTTTTTCTATAAATGTTTTGTTACAAGTCTTTTGTAAAAATGCACCCTATTCTTTACATTGATATATGAAGATATCAACTATTGTTTTCTAAATTTTTTTCTGTATTTTACTTTTTTGTTTCTGGGTTGCGTTACTTTAAAAAATGTTTATTTTGGTCTCTTGTTGTAGACTTCACACAAATGTCTGGTGTTCCTTAGAAGTCCACTTATGGTTAAGAGTGGTATTCTAAACAGAAGACTGGAAGTCCTAAGTACCCATGGGAGAGTGTAAGAATGGGTACATGCATTACACTGTGCATTAATTTGGTGGGAACCAGATCTTTCTGTTGGGACACACTCAACTATCTGTGCCTGTAAGTCTTTTTAGCAGGCAGTTTAGTTTCTGTAGGAAACTGGTCTCTTGCCTAGAAGAACACATTGTTAAGTATTCCTGAAGCCAGTTGATACTAGCAGAATGGGGAATCTCATATTTTGATATGTAAACTTTCACTTAATTTTCTTGTTTTCAGCATAGCCCTTTCCCACGACACCTGCTTACCTCACATTAGCAGCTGCTCCATGTCAGTTTCTCACATTGTAATCCTCCAGTTTTTTCCTGAGTGGGAGAGGTAGTTGGCTATAGGAGTGGGGAAGGGTCCTGGGAGCACATTGCTTGTTAGGGATATTTTGATTAACCCCCCATCTCACACTTAGCTGTGGTGGAAGCAGACCCCTCCAGCTGCCAGCCTCTCCAGAGCTGTACAGCATGAATGAGCATGTCTTCTTGGCTTCCTTTTCTGCAGCACCTGGTATTGAGCTTTCTCAGGCCCCCAGATGCCTTCTTCTACTCTCTGTCTTCCAAAAAGTTGTTGATCCCTATCTCTTGTTCTTGTCTCTTTCCCATTCATTGCCCTCGTAGATTTATACCTTTTGAATTTTTGTAATATCATTTTAGAAAGGTTTGGAGGAAGAGAACAGAGACAAGCATATGGTTTCAATCTATTGTTTTAAACCAGAAGCCCAGATGGACATTTTATTAAAACGATTTTATCCCATCATGCCTGAGATATTTTCAACTACATGTCACTTTACAACAAATATAATGCTAAAATAGAACTATTTCCTTTGATAACTAAATTTCTCTCTCTGGAGATTTTATATTAAAAGGCAAATCTTGAATTTGAAATAGAGTTCTAACTGATTTAATTTGAGGTGCTGAAACTTGGTTGATCCAAAAATATTTTCTAATTCTAGGAGTCTATTGCTACTCTATTTGACTATGATTGGAAATTTTCTTTCACCCACGACATTTTGTTCATTTGGGATGGGCCAATTCTGCACTGATCTTCACAATGTTACCTCCTTTATCCAGATGTTTATTTTAATCCTGTGGCCCATTACAGATGACTTGGGAAGTCTGCTGTCCTCTGTAAGTGACTGCAAACCAAACACGAGTTTGGAAACAGAATGAAAAACAGCTCAAATTATCCATGTGTTCAGAGTACATGAGTTGGAGGTGGGCTTTAAATGCCAGACTCCAGGAAAGACTGAGCTGCATTGCAGAAGGCTGGAAGCAGAATTAGAACAGCTGTTAGAAGGTCATTTCCTTCAGCCCTTGCTTCACTGGATGAATTCCATAAACAAGGGCATTTGTACTCTTTCCATTGCTGTAGGAGTCTGTGTGTTTGAACATTTCTTCTGATTGAACTTCATTCTATAAATACTGAATGTGTACCGAATATTGGAATATAGGTAGATGATGTATTCTCTCCCTGAAGAGCTTCATGGTTTTCTGCCATCTTCATACAGACAAATTCAGTGTGATTTTTGTTTCAACAAGGGCCAATCTTATCTAGAGGCCCAAGAGAGACTTTTCTATGGAGCTTAAGGGATGTTTCCCAGAGCCCGCCTTTTACTTACAGGTTTGTCCCCTGACTCTTTGTTATAGGTCTTGATGTAAAACAGAATTGAACTTTCTCACTCATTACAGCTTTCTTAAATATAAAGATATTTACTTTATTTTTTCCTTTAACCCAAGACAGTGCTGATCTGCAGATATTTAAAGAAGAATATATGTCCTGGCTAAATCTCCTCTTTTTTGGGCCACCCATCTTGGATCCTTTGACAACTCCTTATCTGTCATAATTCAAGTTCCCCTAGCATCTTAGTATTCTCCTCTGGCTATGCTCTCATTCACCAAAGCCTGGTGCTTTCGGTGTGTTCTCTGCAGCATACAGGACTATTCATTTCCTTGATTTCTAAATACCACATTTTTATGAGTGCAGATTATCAGTGAGTTTGGAATTGTTGTTAGCCAAAGTACAATTTTGGTTCCTTTAGAGCTTATAGGTCAAAGACCTTTTCACTTATGAATTGCTATTGATTTCTGAAATTTAAGTACAGGAAATTACATCAGCACTCTCAAGTTCTATTTTGTTAGACACATTTATCCCTTAATACCAATTTGTGGAAATGCTTTTTATCCTTAATTGGTCTTCCATTATATTGATGATCTTTCTAAACTTTTTAAAATATTAAATTTTTGTTAGTATGAAAGTCAGTTAGGATAGTCTCTACTATATTGAAAGATAATCAAGTCCTTGATCACAGAGGTAATTAACCCAAAGGATTGTTTCTTGCTTATGTTACATGTCCATTGTGGATTGGCTGGGACTCTGCTCCATGTCTTTTCCCTCCAGGAGTCAGGCCGAGTGAAACCTTCACCTGCAATGTTGCTGGTAAACATGGCAGAAGGAAGAAGACTCTGGAAGGTTTTAAACTAGCAGTTAGATGCTCCAGGGTGGAAGTAGCACATCACTTTTGTTGTTTAGCTGGAATTAGCTTCATGGCCTCACCAACCACATGGAGATCAGAAATTGCAATTCTATCATGTGTTCAAGGAGAGTTCATGAACAGGGACAGTGACTATCACAGCATGATCTTTATGTTTGTGACATAGTAATTAACAAAAAATGTTGGCGAAGATAAGACTTAGAGAGTATTCCTTTAGTACACTTCTAGAGACCTCCTTGAATTGGGTATGGACACATTAATCAGTACTCTGGGTATATTATTTCAACAAGGTACAGTTTCATTCAAGTGTACTGTCATCTGGGTCACATTTCCTCATCTTCATGGCACATTACGAGAGATAAAGGCAAAACCTTTGCTGAAGTTTGTCTAACAGGTTAGGTGGCTTGGGGGTGATGAAAAAGGCCTGATTTAAAAAAAAAATCTGAGTTACGGTTTTTGCCTTATTATCTCTAGGTTTGTGAGCACTGGCAAATAAATACACCTCTCTGGCCCTTATAGCAGTTGCTTTTTTTTTTTAATTTACAAAATTAAGATAATTTGAAAAATGATTTATAATTCCTTCTGGCTCAAATATTTTAAGAAATCTTATCCTGCTTTTTACTGCTTCCAATAACTCCTCATAAAATAAATAAGGTATGCCTGCTATGAATAGCTTTTAGGGAACCCTTTCAGTTACCAGCAATCATTCATTCTGCTTCTAGACTATCACTCCCAGATTACACAGGGGAGGGAAAAGACCAAGACACAGGACTGGGTGGGCTTCTGAGGCACAAATGGAGGAGGACATGATTTTTGGTGTTTTGAACACATACAAGAAAGAAAATGGAGTATTGATTTTAGGGAGCACTGCAAACTCCTCAGCAGTGAATATGTGCAAGGCATTCCAAGTGTAGTAAATTATATTTCCGTTTCCAATTTGCTATCTTTCCTGTGAGAATGTTACACTTCTGTGTCCCATCAACATTAGGCTCGACCTTTTGATTTCCTTTGGCCAGTAAAATGTGGGAAGAAGGCATGTATGCTGAACAGAATCATTGAGAGATATCACATGGTTCTGTCATTGCTTCTTTCCCCACTACACAGAATGGCATGTCTCAGATAGCTTTTCTCCTTCAGTCTGGGCTCAAGAAAGAAGATGACTTATGGAGTAGAGCTACAGCCAACCTACAGCTGAAATGTAATATGATGGAGAAATGAACTTTTGTTAGAAGCCACTGGGATAGCGGGATTGTTTCACTGTGTGACCTAGTGCAAGGTGACAGGTACACTAGGCTGGCCAAGAGATGGGTGGAATGAGCCTTGGAACTCAAGATCAGGAACTACTTAGCAGCTCTAAGAGAAGAGGAATTTTAATGAAGAAATACATTACGGAGGGGCCATTTGGTTTGGGTGAAAGGGTTTTCTAAATAGTAAAAGAGCTATCTAATGATAGGACATTAATTCAATTAATTCATTGTTGGTTACAGAAATAGCAATGTCTGTGAACTAGCAAGACAAACACTAAATCAAGGAGGTAAAGAAGAAAGCAGGTGTCAAAAAATGAAAATATCCAGTTGAGGGACTTATAGGAGAATTCTTCTCTGAGATAAATAGCTTTGTTGACGTAAGTCTTTGTGTTGAGCTTTGAAGAGGTAGGATATCTTGATTCCAGAAAGAGTCCAAAGCAGTCTCTGGCTGCTTTATCACAGAAAGGAATACTGAAATCTTGCTCTTAATAAATGGTCCTGTCATATAAAGATTCTTTCTTACTGACATAGGGAGAAGACAGACAGAGATGGGCCATCCAGAATTCAAGCACCATCTCCCTGATTGATTGCAAACTACTCACTGACACAGTGGCAGAATGCACTGATAGAGCAGGCTTTCTCTTTCTGATAATAACACAAGCTGATAAAATATGTTCCACCAAGTGTCTTGGTATTTCCCTTTATCAGAAAAAGAAATCCTTGGCAGCTTTCATCTCTCCTTTATCACATTTCTCTGTGTAATTGGAGCCACAGGGTTGGACTACATTAATCTCCACTCTGTTAGGCAAGACTGGGTCCTCATCAATATCTGAGACTGAAAGTAACAGAAATCTCAAAACGGATGTTGGGAGGAATATTGTCTTAATGAATGTGTATAGAAAGAAATAGAATGATCCAGGTTGGTATAAAGGATTGGACACTTATCGAGAAAATAAGTATGACCCTGTTACTCTCCTGTGAGGGCTCCCGTATCTTTTAGGATAAAGGCCAAGATGCCCAGTTTACTTCTTTGGAATCATTCTGATCAACCTGCAGTTTCCCAAATATGCCATTCCATTTCATGCCGTATGCACGCCTTCCCTTTTCACCTTCCCAAACTCTTGCCTGTCTTCCAAAGTGCAGTCTAAGAGCTCTGCCTCAGACTTTCCTCACCTGCAGTGTGATTTCACACATCACTCTGAATGTTAATCAGTGAGTGGGTTTGTCATTCTCCTCCACTAGCATTTAGCTGTGCCAGGACGGGGAACACATGGTATTCCACATCGCTTCCTCAGTGCCTGGTACTATGTCTGGCACTTGGCAGATGCTCAATGAATGTTGAATGAGTGATTGTTCATTTGTTCTACAGTCTCCTTTCCCACTCTTTTAATTTTGGGGAAGGTTCTGTCCACAGAATCATGTCCTCCATTTCTTATTTAGCTCTTCTGCTACCTCCAGGTGCTGTCATGGCTCCAAGATAGGAATGATAACCTCTGCCATAAAATAGAGCTGGAGAGAGGGACAGAATATTTTTCACAGAGGGTCTGGGTCCCAAGCTTCTGTCTTAAAGGATAAACAGGAGTTTGTGAGGTACCTGAGGCAGCAGGAAAACATGTACAAAGACATAGAGATATAATACAGAATATTAAAATACCAATGTTATTTACTGAGCACATATTTTATGATACTCTTGTTGAGTATTTATGTACAACATCTGTAAATCTGGCAACAGATTTACAGTGACATACAACCTTTTCAGGATTCCAAAGAGAATATCATTTAAACAACAAATTGTTGCTCAGAAAAACTCAGTGATATGCCCAAGGTCACACAGCCCTCGAGAGGCAGAGCTGGAATTCCAACCCTCTAAGCTTTTTTCAACACAGAGTTGTAGATGTGTTATAGTTTGGAATTGCTTTGTGACTCATATTCATCATTATTAAAATATGTGTGTTGGACTCTACAAATGTCTATGTTTCTTTCCAAATCTAAATTTTATGTTTGCTGAGCTCTCCTCTCAAAAAGACACAAGGCATCATGATTAAGACAGTGGTCTCCACAGCCAGAGAGTCCTGGTTCCAATCTCAGCTCTGTTACTTACTTCAGGTGTGGCCTGGGGTAGTGTTTTACAGATAGGAATGACATGACCGACATTTGTTTGACTATTCACAGTTGATGAACACATGTAGTTTTCACAGTGCTAACTGCAATTAAAGATGCTGCATGCTGATTTAGACTCAAAAAAGTGGGCTTGAAATAGTTAAATTGCAAAACCCAAGTTGGGGATGTTGGAAAATTGTGTAATGTAAGACGAATCAAATGAGTTGTTTGCCTTCTCGGAGGAACTAGCTAGTGTAGAAGTTGTTCTCTGCCCTACAGGGTGCACTGTGGTCTACAGTTCCATAGAGTGTTACAGTATTGCATGTGTGAGGGCAGCGAGAGAACAAAAGAAGGGACCCGAGGGCGCATGGTAGCTGCCTGGGCATTGACCAGAAGGCATGCTGGGGTGAAGGCTTTCACAGAACAGAAGGGCCCACCTGGAGGAGGAGTGGCAGACTCTGGAATGTACGCACACTACAATATAGCAAATGGCCTGCACTGCATTTCTGCTGGGACACTGCTTTGGCTTGATGTAACATCACATGACAACATTACATGACTTTTCAACTGTAAATAACTTATTCATTTCTAATTTGAGGGCCTTTTCCACTTATTTACTCATTTTTAATAATTTTACACATTACTTTAGAAAAACCAAAACAGAGTAATAACAATGTGCATTGTCAGTAAATAACTAATAAATTTCAAGTAGGTCATCATTTAAAGGAATTGTATTTGGCTTTCAAATAATCTCTGAAAATGCCCACTCCTCAGACCACAGTCCCTCATGGTACGATTTCAAAGGGATCCTTTGGCAATATTGAACAACAATACTAGCTGCAACTTATTGATGGCCACATGTCCTTCCCCATCTCTTATCTCACTCTTTACAATAGTAAAATTCCCATTACTGTAGATAAGGAAATGGAGTCTCATATATTTAAAATAATACCATGTTATTCCCAGACTCTTAAGACAGAGCTCGGAGTCACGCAGATCTTCGTTCATGTTCAGTTTTGTTGCATACTAGCAAAGTTCTTCTTGCCTCAGTTTCCTCTTCTGTAAAATGAGGATAGTAATGTTTACCTCTTAGTGCCATTGTGAAGAGTCAAGAAGACGGTTTGTGTAAGAGTCTTAGCACATAGCATGTAGATTTATTGGATTTATTGGTAGGCCTCTACAGGTGGAAGCAAGCAAGGCATGATAGCCTGTACCCACCTCCACACTTCCTTTGCTCCCTTTCCAAGAGGATGCTGCAGACTTGGAATAGAGCCAGCCCTTGGGTGTGTGCATCAAACGCATTTGTCTTTCTGATCATGCCCCAGCTGGGATGATTGCTTTCCAGAAAGGCAAGAACTTTTCTTCTTTATTCTGGTGTACCTGGCTGAAATGCCTTGCCAGCTGCCTTTGGTTTGGAGAGTGCCCCCTTCTCTAGTCAACTGCATCTGGGGTACTGTGGGCTAGGAATTTGTGGTTATGGAGGCTCTGCCTGTCTGATTGCCTGGAGAGGTGCTTCTGTTTTCAATTGTTTGGAAGTTCTCAATGGGGGCTACTTATCAGCGTTAGCAGATGAGTGGCTAATATATGTCCATGTTTGGTAAATTCTACCTTGAGAGATTCGGCTCAGCAGCGTCCAGAATTTGCATTTTGAAAAGCCTTTACTCATTGATTTAGATGCACAGCCTGCTTGAGAATCACTCAGAGATACATCTGGTCCAAGGAGAATTGAGTGTGTCTATCAAATACCCTCTTCAGTGTGACTCTCAGAGGGCGTTTTTAGTCCCACATGGTACATCTGTAAATAGTGACTTTAATAGTGATTGAGCTTTTACATATGTTAGTTCGTTGAATTCTCTCCACAACCCATAAGGCAGGCATTATTGTCTCCATTCTACAGATACAGAAACTGAAATCCAGAAAGATGCTGTAATTTGCACAGCCATTCAGCAGACCTAGTGTTCTCACATAGGTTTCCCTGACTTCAACTCCAGGACTGGGCTCTTTCTCCTACAATACAGGGAGGTGAAACAGGTGAAACAAAAGGTCTATTCATTTCACTGAGGTTATGAGCTGAATTAAATTACCCTAAAAGTCATACTTTAAGATGCCACAGTAAGGATGTTTTGATAAGTTCAGATCAATGCCTTGTAAATGTGAGCAGGCTTTATGGAGGAGGTGATTTCTGGCAAGAGCTTTGAAAGAAGGACCCCATTTAAATGGGAGGTGAGGAGGTGGGTGTGTGGTGCATGGGCATGGGGTGAGGGAAAGCGGAATGAAAAAAGCCTCCAACACACATGGCTAATGCTTTTGGGAAAAGGAATCAGAGACAGCAGAGAACCTTTGAGAAGGTGTCAGGGAACCAGTTTACCTTTGAAATTATTTGAACCCACCCTTGAAATAGGTAGCCTTTAAAAAATATTCAAGTAACTTCTCTGCATTCTCCGGTTGAGGAGCTTATGGAAATGACATCTCCTCTAGCAATTTGACTATTAGAGCAGAAAAAATGCAAAATTAAATGGAATGATTGAATTGAATTCACCTCTGTTGATACGGAGAAGGATTTCTTTCCTTGCATTTATTCAAGTACTAGTTGGATGGCAGGTTATAATTAAAAGCTAATATTAACCTCCTTAAGAGAATCAGCTCAATCACAAGAAAATTTAACCTAAGAGTTGAATATGTATATATATATTATAATCTTCAATGATATTGGGGGTAAAGTTTTGAGAATTTCTAAAACAAGGTTTTAAAATATAATTTCTAAGATATTCAAACTGAATTTTCTCAATATACTCATTCATTTCTTCATTCAACAAACATTTCTGACTACCTGCTCTGTGTTCCAGACACTGGGTTAGTTAGGGAGAAGACAGAATGTCCTGCTCTGCTCTCATTGAGTAGGAGAAGGCAGAAAGGTAAACAGAGATTTTTAAACTGTTTTTTTTTTTTTTTTTTTTTGCTACAGCAGAGCTGTGCTTAGAGGCTAAGTTTGCACAGAGAAGAGAATTCAGTCTAGGAGGAGCTTTATAAAAGATCAATATAACTTAGCTAAGCAGATCAATGCCTCGTATGTGCAATGCAGATAAAAGAATGGTGAAGTCATTTTGTCATCAACAGTAACAACAATTGCAACAGCAATATCAACAATAACCAAACACAGCTCAGTATAAATGCAGCCTTGAACTTAGAATGTGATCATGGAGCATGGTAAGATGAGATAAAGATGGGAGGCAAAGGTATGCTGTCAAGGGCTGAGTTTGCTGGGTTCATAAACTTGGATTTCGCCCTAATGGGGAGTCAGTGAAGATCCAGGAATGGACATTGTTTTCTGTTTTGTGTTTGCTTTAAGTACAAAGGTAATTTACTGGTGTCTACAGTTGATAAAGATACAGGGGTAAATGTAAGGAATCAGCTCAATGATGAGAACTAAGGATTTGACATTTCCAGGACTCTCCATTGCTCATCCCTTCCCTTCTCTCTGAATGTCAGCCTTAGCCTTTTCCATTGCAGTCAGCCTTTCCCATATGGCTGAAGACATGATAAAGAGTTTATTTCCTCAGCATCTGTGGCACAGTTCTAGAGAAAGACTCCAGTTGGCCTTGTGTGGTGAACCATTCTTGATAGTGATGGAAGATACTTGACAGACTGGATATTACAAAGCTCACATCAGAGGATAGATGGGAGAGCAGCAAGAACAGAGGCAGGGAAGAGAGAGGTGATGAGTCCTGAATTGATGCAGTAACAAAGAGAATGGTGAGAAGGGGTGGGATCAAGGATATGAAGGAGGCAGAAGTCATAGAACTTGAGGGTGACATGATGGGGAGAGGGAAGGGAATGAGGAGTGTGAGGAATATGGTGTTGCCTCAGTTTCCTACGTGATCAAGTGGGTAAATGGTTGTCCTATTTACTGAGATATGGAAGAGAAGCAATGTATAATGGGAAAGAAAACATTCATTCTATTTTACTTACTATTATTATTTAAATGATTTTCTCAAAGGCATTAGTTTTTACCTTTGATTTAAAAACCTGTAATCAAATTAAAACTTCATTTATATTATCTGAAATTGGTGACATCTTACTAATGTGGGTTTCATTAGCAGATTAACAGATGTAGCTACCTTTCAGTAATTAGGCTGGGAAAAGCAGCTGGGAGAATTTCAAGATAAGAGGGTTATGTAATAGCTAATAAGACAGTGTAGGAATGGTTGGGGTCCATTCCCCAATGTCCATGAGGCAAAAATGGTTTGCACTAAAACTAAACAGGTAGATCTCTTGACAAGTTTTTTTCCAGAAATTTTGTATGTTTGTAAGCTTTCTGAACATATTTAGTAACTGTGTTTTCTTTGTCTTTTGCTTAAAAATCAACATAGTTTAGACCTTTTCCTAATTCAGGCTGTCTCTTCTAGTAGTTTGAGCTAGTAAGATTTATTGGACTTTGACTTGAGACATTGAACACTAACATTTTATGCACATATTGTATCTTTGTACATCATCTTTCCTCTGCCTCAAATGTTCATCATATTTCCTGCTGAGAAGCTTCTAACTTATCCTTAAAGACTGAATTCAAATGTCACCTTTTCACTGTGACAATATCTCCTAGAAAAAACTAATCACTTTTCCCTTAAGTCTTACCAAGTGGTAGTCCAGTGGTTAAGAACATGGAGTTTGGCTTGACTTGTGTTCAAGTCCATTTCTGTGAAACATTAGGCAAATTACTTGTCCTCTCTGAGCCTCAGTTTGCTTACTGTGCAATGGGATTAATACAGTGCTTTTTAAGATTGTTGTGGAAACTGAATGATATGATAGATGTGAGATGCTTACTTAGCACAGTGTCTGGCCCACAGAAAATGCTCAATAAGTGAGGAATGAGTAAATGAATGAAATGATAAACATATGCTAAAAGAATGGCCCAAAATAAAAGGCATCTACATGCTCTGTTTGGTTGCTAGATGGTTGTTACAATATTTGACAGTGGAAATCCTGACATTCAGATTAATGTCTTCATGTTTATTGAGCAGTTTGAAGTCTCAAGGGGGGTATTGTTTCTCAGTATGATATTTCTTCTTATTTCAATGTGATAATTCCCCTTTCCAAATAATTGAAGTATCTTGTGTACCCCATAAGTATACACACCTGTTATATATCCAAAGAAATAATTAAAAAAGAGAAAGAACAAGAGATTAAAGGACTTCCTGGATTGTGTTGATATAGAGAACCCATGCTCCTACCTTCAGGGTGTATTTGAGGCTCAGCTTAGCTCATTTTCGTACCCTACAGGGATGGGCACAGGATCCAAGCTGGACCAAGCAGAGTCCATTCCTGGCATCTTATATGTGAGGCTGGGGGAGAGAGGCTTTCTGTGCTAGGAGCTTATCCACCTGTGTTACCTCTCACTGCTGCATGGAGGAAAGCAATCTGCAGTGGGCTAAAATGAGGCCAATACACAGAGAAAAACAGTCTAGATGACGTTTGAGTCCCTGAGGCCTAGTCTTCCCTTGGTCATCCTTGTTAGGTGACCTATACATTCTTTTTTTTCCTTTTTCCTTAACATAGTTTGTGTTGGGCTTTTTGATTCAAGACTGTTGACTTAAATGAATTCTTTATGATCCCTGCCACCACCCTATGAGGGTGCTAAAAGAGGTAGCTATTGCTCCTCTTTTTTTTTTTTTTTTTTTTTTTGCAGATGTAAAACCCAGGCACAGAGAGAGAGGCTACATGACCTATGCAAGAATACACAGCTAAGTGGCAAAACTGGGGTCCAAATTCAGGTCTACTTGATTTTAAAACCTTTGCTGCCTTGACTGCTTCTATTGACAAGTGGCTCTGATACCTGCCTGGGGCCTTGATCTTCCAAAATACCAATCTCTGTGTATGGGGAGATGCGTCTCTTTCCTGGGTAGCTCATCACTCTGTTCTCCCAGATTCAAGGTTGAGAGCATATTTGTGTAGTCAGCTCCTATTTTTGTCTGTCTCCACATTATTTGCAGATTTTTATATTTAAACTCTTCCTCACTCTCTTTCTAAGCAACTCAGGGACCGTGAAGAGCCTCTTTGCCAGGCTGCCTCTGACCCGCCCTGCGATGGGTCCATTAATCTCCCAGACTGTGAGGGAGGATATGACTGCTCCAGACAGCATTCTTTAAGAGACAGTAAAGACAGCCAGAAGGACATGACTGGAATTTCAACTGCAGTGGCCTGCTTAGGGCAGGAGGTTTTGGTCTAGGAGGAAAAGCAACCTAGCAGCTTTATTTATTGATTCATTATATACAGAGTTATATATAATGGCCTGATTTGATAATTCATGAAATAAGAATGTTTATTGCCAACTATGGGAGAAATTCTAGGAACAGAAAAGAATAAATCCAAGAGATAGTGTGTGTATCTGCCTACATGCATGTTTTATATTCTTATTAATGATTTAAATTACATTCAATTGTGTTTATAGGGGTACTTTTACCTATTATAATTTTCTATTTTCCTTATCCATTGTAAAGACTACAAATTAAAATAGTATTTCTTTAGGATTTTAGTTGTCAGTTTTAATCCTAAAATAGTTTTTCAAATATTAAGAATGAGCTAGAATTCTATTCTCAATCTGCGCCATAAGGGGTTCTACGTCGGCTTAGCCATCTTCATGTATAGGTTGTATGGATTGTAATATTGGGCAGGGCCTCTTTATTTCAATTCTCACGCCTTTAAAGCTCTGCACTACCTTCTCTGAACTAACGCCTCTTCTCTCTTGGTCTCATATGCTTCAGAAGTTTTCAACTTTTTGGCACCAACATCTCTACTTTCTGATATACAACGCACTTAAAATTTTTTGTTCGATGTTGTCTTTCTGGCTGTATTGCAAACTCTATGCATCCCCTGAAACAGGGTTTTGTACATTTGTATTGAATAGGTATTTGTTGAAAGAAGCAATGAGCTATATAACCTCCTATAGCATGTCTTCAGGGTCACTCAGGTCATTTAGGCTGATTGGGAAGTGGGAAATGGGGCATAAGTGGCCTCCCATTTCCTCCACTGTGGTAGGTGTCAATCATGCCCCTCCTGTGGTGAGCCATGCTCTTGATGGGAGTAGAAGGAAGGTTGTAAACTGCTGCATATCAGGATTTCTAGTATCCACTTTATAGTATTATGGTTACATGTCGTCATATCTGCTTCCTCCATTGAACTATAAGGTTCTAAGGTTTGGGGGGTAAGGTCTTATTCTTTGCCCAGTGTCTTTATTGGCAAATAGTTATTGGTAAAATTGCTAATATTTGTTGAGTGCTGACTATGTGCCACATATTATAGTAAGCACATTCCATATAATTTGTTATTCCTCACAACATCGTATAAGGTAAGACTATTATTATACCCATTTAAAGATGAGAAAATAGGAGGTAACAGGGATTTTAAGTACCTGTTAAAAATCATGCCTGTAAGACCATAAATGATAAGGCAAATTCAGGCTGCACAGCTCCATTCTTAACCACCACTACCTCTCATATATGTTTTGATCACATTAGGTTTGAGTTTCACAAGTAAGCCCTGCCTGAGATCTCAAGAGAAAGAAATGCAAATGATTTGAGACAAGGTAAGAGAGTTAGACAAGCACACCCAGAGTCAGGCCAAGTAGGCATAGTCATTTCGCCTTAGAATGTGGGCATCCAGAAGTGTGAAGAAGGATGTTCCCAGTTCCTCCTTGATGCAGGTGTGTAGACCCAAGTAGGGTGCCTTTTCCTTGGGGGAGCAATGAGTACCTAGTAGATGGTAGTGGCAGTTGGGTGACAGTCCTATGTTACATGAAGCCAGTTTATCGTAATGCTTAACAGCAGGTGTTGTAAAGGCAGATAGCTTGGCTTAGCATGATGCCTGACATGTAGCAAATGCTCAATACATGACAGCTATCCATACCACCATCTGAGAATATTTCAATTATTCAGAGCAAACACTGTATGTCCACGAAGATCAGGACACTAGTGCATTCTCATGGAGCTGAAGTTCTACAGAGGCAGGAACCCCACCAGAAGCATGGTTTTATCTCAGAGTTAACTGCTCCTCACAACCTAGGATGTACAGTTGCCATGCTTGCAAAATATCTGGACCTCAAAGAAGGAGGAGTGTAGCCTGGCCCAGTGCTGAGTCCTTCCCATCCTGCTTGTGGTCATTTCTGTGAAGAAGTTGTCTGTTTTCATTTCTCTTATCCATTAACTCACACAAGGTATTTTCCAGTTAATTGAATTCACTAGAAGCCTGCCTTCTGTGATTAGGTGTCCTGCAGCCTGAGCTGAGAGGAAGAAGGGAACAGGCAGAGAGGCTAACATCTTGGTGAGTGCGATTCAATCTGCTGCTAAATTTAATCTGTACATTTCTGGTTTCTGTTCTCATTCACCACCTGCAGTGATATGTTTAAAATGCTCCTGACACATCAGCAAGGTGGGCAGTGTGCCAAGACCACAGCTATGCATTTTCACTTCATTTTATATATATCACTAGTAAATATCAGGTAGCATTTTTCCTCCTCTCTCTACACTTGTAATTCCATACTGGAAAAAGACAGGACTGCAGTATCTGCCCCAAATTCATCTCTGAAATAGGCTTTAATGACATCAGCCCTCCTCAAATTTTCCTCTGTCCAGTAGAAAATTGGTAGACCTAGGAGCTCTTAGTTTTGGAGCTATTATTTTACATTATATCAAACACATTCATACATCTAATCTTGCATGATAGAAAACTGATTTAAAGTTTCACCTGGTAAGCTGTAGTCAAGTCAAAGATTTGGAAACATATAATTAAGCATGTATTCATTTTCAGTTTTCTTTCTGTATTCTGTGGTCAATATTTTTTATTGTCAGGCTTTACATCTCTTTTATAGGCCTCTGAAACTCTCATAGACCCCAGGTCCTGTATCCATAGTGGCTGACAGATTACATTGGTCATGCCTGGGCCACACTGGTAGCTAAAAAGATCTAGATATTTTATTATCTGTCCACCATGATGAAATTTCCTAAAGTGGAAGAAAAAATTGCTGCTGTGTGACAGCTCAGAGCACGGGCTTTGGCATCAGTTTGGAGTCTCTGTGACCAGAGCCTCAGCTTCTGCCTTCGTTAAAATTTGAATGATGATAGTACATGCTCATTATTGCTGCTTGATTAGTATCTGTGGTGGCTTGCAATGTGTTGATTTGGGGAAGCTGAAGCATCTTTCCCAGAATTCTCTTCCCTGTATGTATCTGGTTGGAGTGGGTGAGCCACAGCAGCAGCTCCCGTGGGAGATGCACAATGTGCAGGGGAAGCAGTAGCTCTTTTGTTATTCACACACTGTTGCCTGTCTGCTGGCTCACCTGGTTGGTAGTGGGTAGGGACCAGGCCTGCAACAGTCCTCTGGATCCTCTTCAGCTTCTCTTCTCTGGCTTCTGGGCCAGGTGTGTTCAGGAGGAAGTGTACTTGCTACTGTAGGACACTCACACCACCAAGATCAGAATAAAAATATAACTGGCCATCCTCGTGGGTTCCAGCTTAGTCTTGCTCTCCCCTGCTTTACATCCATCTTCCCTCCTTGACTTCCTCCTCTCAGAACTGCACAGGCCAGCATCAGATGTGATGACAACCAGCTCCCACAACTGTATAAGATTAAATCCCTGTAGCAAATCACTTTCCATATTTGCTGGGGTCTGTTTCTCTCGTTGAGGCTCGACTGAAACACTATCTACTCATCACTGTTGTTTAAATGAGATAAGCCCTGTACAATGCATAGTTCAGGACCTGGGTTGTGTTAAGTGACTGATAAACATCTCCATTACAATCCCGAAAGACAGACATTATTTGACTAACACAAATCTAAGTCCAGCACCTAACACAGAGCCTGGCACATAGCAGATGCTCACTCAATAAACTTGTTGAATGTTTTTCATCACAAGAGAGAAGTGGAACTATATGTGGCAACATATGGGAGTTGAGTGGGACGTGGTGGAATCAGTTGAGTAATAGGACATCTATATTTAAGAATATTATTTTGAAGAAATGCAATTTATCATTTCAAATTTATAGGGCAGTCACCTAGGGCAACATCACACACTCCAAATTTAAGTAGTTGCTGAGTATGTTCCTTGGGCTCAGTTTGTACTGTTCGATGCCAACAAGTATATTCAAATACAAATAGATGTTTCTATGGTACCTGAAAATAAAACTCATCTCTTAAGAGGTTTGCACATTCTGACAAGTTTCTCTCATCACCTTTCTCTGCTCTGGTGTCCTCTTCATCCTGAGTGAAGGTTCCTTTCCCCCACATGGCCCTCTTGACACCAGAGAGTTCCACTTTCATCTTCTTCAGCTACCTGTATCATCACAGTCCTTCCCTGGCTCTTGTCTTCACTCTAAATCAAGCCGTCTCTGAAAGCTTACCTCCAATTTTATAATAAACCACCCCAAACAGCAGTCATTTATTTTGCTCATAAACCTACAAGGTTGTCAGGATGCAGCAGGGACAACGGCAAGGATAAGGTCTCTGCTCTGTGACATCTGGGGCCTGGCTGGGATCATTCAGATAACTGGGCCTGGAAGAGTGGAGGGCTGCCCAGTCACCTCTTTCTTCTCATAGTCCTGGGACCTCTCTTTATGGCCTCCCCACCTGGTGTATCCAGCATTGGTGGCCTCAGAATAGCTGGACTTCTTATAAGGCTGCTCAGAGGTCTGGATGGAAGCTACAAGGCTTCTTTCTCATCCCCCAAGTTATATACCCCCAGATAATCATTTGTGTCATTTTATCAGTAAAGGTAATCCTTCTACCCAGATTCAGCTCAGATTCAAGTATATGGAAATTATATACTTGAATATAATTTAAATGGGGGAAATAGCAAAGAATCTGTGGCCCCTTTAAGGAAATGCCTTATGTGATTGTGGAGGCCGAGAAGTCCCACAAGCTGGAGGCTCGGGGAAACCCGTGTTGTAATTCAGTTTGATTCTGAAAACCTAAGAACCAGGGGAGCTGGAGGGCAGGAGAACATGAGATGAGATGTCTCAGTGCAAACAGTGAGGCAGCAAAAGAGGATGAATTCTCCTTCCTCTGCTGTTTGTTTTATTCAGGTCCTCAGTGGACTAAATAATGCTCCTGTTCACAGGGGAGGATCTACTGAGTCCCCAATGCAAATGTGACTATCACCTGGAAACTCACTCACAGACAAACACATAAACAGTGTTTAACCCGCCATCTGAGCATCTGGTGGCCCAGTCAAGTTCACATATAACGTTAACCATCACATACATTATTTTTGGCTCCTTTGGTCACCAGCTCCTTTTCTCCCATCTGTCATTCTCTTATTTCAGTGTGCCTATTCGTGGAGACCTTGGGTCGTTTGATGTCTCTGTTTTCTTCCTCCCCTAGCTTTATAGTCTCCCTGTTGCAGTCTGGACTTCCTGGTCCACCACTCTTGAATGTCCTTGTCCTTTTAACTTTCTGTCACAGCCTCTCAGCAAAGTCTCAGCCATGGCACCATCCAAACAATAGTCTCAGCATGCCTTCACAGGCTGTTGAGAGTGCCAAGGAAACACATGTGTTGGTGACCTGGGGATCTCAGACCCTTCTTAGAACCACTTCTCAGGCCAGGATGCTCCATCTCCACTCTCTATAGCAGCAATCTCAGACTTTCCCCACTCTCTGACTCTAACCCTGGTGCCATCTCATACTTCCTTCTTCATTCTCAGCAGATGGCCTTGTTTCCTACTTCACACAGAAAAATAAAGACCCTCTGAACTTCCCGTACCCTGCTTCTCTAAGACAAATCCATCTGTGTCTGCAGCTCCCTAGTACTCTCCTCTGACTTTCTCTCCCTGGCAGTAAGGCAGGTGGTCCCTCCTGGCTAAGGCTGAGCTCTCTCTCAGTGTTCTGCTCGATCTCTCTCAGCTTTCTCAGGAGCTTTGCTCCATCACGAATTCTTTATCTCTCCTGTATCTTCAGTATCTTCCTTTCAGTGGCACTTTCCTTTGATCAAGTAGGAATATCAACAGCAGGAGCAGCTAATATTTATCAAGTGCTGATGATGGGTCAGGCACCACCTAAGCACATGGCATCTCATAACTTACTTAACATTCACCACGTATGTAGTTGGGATTGTTATTATCTCCATCTTACAGATGAGCAAAATGGGACCCTGAGAAGTCAGGGAACAACCTCAAGATGACACAGCTTCTGTACGGTGCTGGGACTTGAACTCAGAGAGTCTGGCTCTAGAACGCTGAGTGCTTGACTGCTACAGTATACTGCCTTGCTGCTTGCTGCTTCATGTCATATACAAATGTTCAAGGAAACAACAAAACACATTTTCTTTCTACCATTAGCTACTGCCGTATCTCTCTCTCTTACACCAATTTCTTGAGTTACCTTCACAAAATACCATCTTTACGTCCTCACTTCATGTTCAACTGCTCCCACAAGTTCACGGAAAATGCCCAGGTACCCACACTCCCACATTTAGATTTCAGTCCTCATTTTTTTTGATATCTTTGTGACGCTTGATGTCCCTGACCAGTGCTTGTCCAATTCCCTTCTTTCTTGAATTTCTCATGTTTTTTCCTTGTGTCTCTGACAGCTCCTCACTCACCTTGGCCAGCTCTTCTACCTCTATGTTGCTTTTCTCCTTACGGCTCTTGTTCCTTAGGCTTCCACCTGTGCCTGAAACTTACCTCTCACAGTCTCCTCAGGTGAGTGCCATCTGTTCTCAACGCTATCGTTATACAAACTCTATGCTGATTACTCTCAAATGCATACTTCTGGCTCAAATCTCTGCTCTGAGCTCCAGCTCCATTTATAAAACTGCTGGCTGGAGACTTGGCTGTCTGACGGTGTGTGCATCATCCCCTTGGAGGGGTTGGTGGGCCGTGGAAAAGCTAGGGAAAGTAGGTAACTCAATGATGTGACAAAATCCAAGGGAAGCTGGAGAGAAACAATGGCAGTTCTGGATCACTCTGTGAGTTATCAGAAATGGAAAGACACAGATTTGGGATGACTGTGTAAACCTCCATGTGGCCTGTGAATGAAGAAATGATGTATAATATAATATCATGGAATTGGATGTTATGGTCTTCATAGAAACTGCAAATAAAATATGCACAAAACTATGCTGGCTCTTTTCCTTTGCAAACCTGCTATTCTTGTTATCTTTGAATCAGTGACTTGGTCCATAACTCACCTCATCACCCAAACCAAATTCTAGACCATTTGCTCTTTTTTTGCTTCTCATATCAAATTAGTCTCTAAGTCCTGTTGATTGTGCTTCCTAATTACATTTGGATTTCACTCAGGCTTCTCTGTCATCACTCTGATTAAATTAAGCCAGTCCATTACTATTGCCTGTCTGGACTCTTTTTTATTTTTTTGAGATGCAGTCTCACTCTGTCGCCCAGGCTGGAGTGCAATGGCATGCTCTCGGCTCACTGCAACCTCCGCTTCCCGGGTTCAAGGGATTCTCCTGCTTCAGCCTCCCAAGTAGCTGGGGTTACAGGCGCCTGACACTATGCCTGGCTAATTTTTGTATTTTTTAGTAGAGAGGGGGTTTCACCATGTTTGCCAGGCTCATCTTGCATTCCTGACCTCAGGTAATCTACCTGCCTTGGCCTCCCAAAGTGCTGGGATTACAGGCGTGAGCCACTGCGCCTAGCCCCCGTGTCTGGACTCTTTCAAAAGCCTCTTGACTATTCTTCCAGCTGTCCTCTCACTGTCTTTTTAGAATGACTTCTCTAAAATGCAAATGTGATTATATTATCACTTCCCACCTTTTTGCAATTGTTCAACAACTCCTATAGCCTACTGAGTAAAATCCAAATCCCTTAGCAAGACTTGCAGGACTCTTCATTACCTAGCTCCTGCCTTCTTTCTCCAGCTCCATTCTTCCCAATCCTGTGCATATACCCAAAGCCTCAACTAAATGGAACACTTTGCGTTTCCTCAGCATTCCTACCCTTCCTTCTATTCCTTTTGCCTGAGAGGTCCTTTGGGTTTCATAGCCTGGTTAACTTTTCACTGTCCTCACATCCCTATTCCATGTCACCTCCTCCAGGAAGCCTTCCCTGACCTGGCATTCTGGATTAGGCTCTACTCTTCTTGCACCCAAAGGACACTGTAGGAGAATATGTTCCTTTCTATGGGGCTGTAAGTTCCTGAAGGCTGTAAGTTCCTAAGGGACTGGGTTATATTTATCTGTGTACACCCACTACTGAACATGAAGCTTTTCACTTAGTAGAGGGCAGCAAGTTTTGTCAGTTGATGGAGTGTGCTTGGCTATCTCCTTTCATTCTTTAAAATCATCTTCATTCATTCCTCCCCTAGGCAAGGCCTTCTCTGTTCCAAGGTAAAATTAATTATTACCTTTTCTGTATTACTCCTAAACACTGTATTTACTTCATTTATATTATTTATAATAACAATAATAACATCAACTGAATACTTAGCTATGTGCTTGGCCTTATGATAATTGCTTTAGTGCTGACTTGGAGACATGATCATCTTTAGTGTCTACAACATATTATGAAGTGGTTACTGTGATTATTTGTTATTTGCATTTTATAAAGGGAAAGACTAGGGTTTCAAGTACTGTGCTAAGCGCAGGGGATATGGCTTGAGAAAAATGGCTAGAGCTTCTGTCTTCTTGAAGTCTGGTGGGAGAGATGAACATTAAATTAAACATTTCACAAATGATAGTAAAAGCTAGCACTTGTTGAGAATTTACTTTTTGACAGGCACTCTTCTAGATGCTTTACATGTGCCATTTTATTTAATCCTTGTGAAAACCCTAGGAAGTATGTATTGTCCTCTCTACTTTGCAGGAAAGGATACCACAGTTTGGTGGTACTTGGAAATGTGCCCATGGTCCCAAAGTCCGTGAGGAGAGTGGTAGGATTTGAACATTCAGTCACTTGCCTCCAGTCTAGTGCTGTCCTATGCTTGTGAGAACTGTGGAATGTTCTCTGAGAGTGTCACAGGGGGCCTGGCTTGACTAGCGTGAGGGTGAAAGTAGGGCTTTCCAGAGGAAATGACATGAGGGCTGCGAATCGAAGGATGAGCTGAGGGAGAAAGAGTTTCAGGCAAAGAGAACAGGATTCTTTGAGTCGATAAAAAAATAGTCAAATTGTAAAATATCTGGAGAGATTTATTCTGAGTCAAATATGAGTGACCATGGCCCGTGACACAGCCCTCAGGAGATCCTGAGAACATGTGTGCAAGGTGATTGGGGTGCAGCTTGGTTTTGTACATTTTAAGGAGTCATGAGACATCAATCAAGTACATTTAAGAAATACATTGGTTTATATCCCAGAAAGGTGGGATAACTCAAAGTGGGGGCTTCCAGCTTATAGGTAGATTTAAAAGTTTTCTGGTTGACAGTCGGTTCAGTTTATCTAAAGACATGGGATTGATGGAAAGAATGTTTGAGTTAAGATAAAGGATTGTGGTGACCAAAGTTCTTATTTGCAGAGGAAGCCTTCAGGTAGTAGGCTTCAGAAAGAAGATATTGTAAAATGTTTCTTTATCAGACTTAAAGTCTGTTGATGTTAATGCCAGAGAGATATAATGAGGCATGTCCGACCCCTACTTCCCGCCATGGTCTGAACCTGTCTTTCAGGTTAAATTTTAAGAGTGCCTTGGCTTAGGAGGAAGTCCATTCAGATAGAGGACCTTAGAATTTTATTTTTTGCTTACATTTGGTTTACATGTATGTCTTCTTCTAGATTGGAATTGTGGCTTACTCACTTTTGTATTAACACTACTATATGTATTTATGTTTATATGGACAGGTATATATCTCCAAAAGTATGGTAGTTTGCCCATAGCAGATACTGAAATGCTTGTTAAAAGACACAGAAACACATTTGTTGCTTCAACAAGGCTGTCTTCTTTGATTATTTACACATAAACTGTAGGGTAGATACAACAAAGGTAACAAATTCTTGTTGTTGATTACCTTTGAAAAGATAATCAATGACAAAAATGTCAACAAAATAGAAGTGATTTGCTTAAGGTCTTCAAAGAGACACAGGTGGACCAGAAGCCAAATCTCTCTACTTGGGCCGTTCTCTGTGACACCTTCTTATCACATTGGCTTGTCCTCTGGTTACTTCCTTTGTCCTTCCAGACAACCGTGGTCATGGGAAACTGAATCTGGGCATGGCCACTGAATCTGAAAGATGTATAATGTCTCACTAGCAAAGAACATAATCCATCTGGGAGACATTTGCACCATGCGAGCACCACAGAACTTTTTACCGAAGTGAAGCATGGATTTTCTCCATTGTGAGCCAATAGGTGTCACAATTTACCCAAGAAGAGCACAACCAGGTCTGTATGGCAGCCTCTGACATGTCCCAGGTATTCTACCTGAAAGGCTGATGTGGATAGTTCTCTCATCCTTCATTGATTATCTGGTCAGCTGGCAGATAGTTGACCCCTCCACCCATCCTGAGAGGTGTGACAGGTGGGGACAAAGACTTCCAAAGCTTTGGTCAATTCAGTTTCTTTTCTCTTTGGCCAGAGACCTTGTGGCGCTTCTGAGGCTGCCATCTGCATTGCCCTTCCTGTCTTTGTTTTCTCTATTCCCTGGATGCCTCTTCTCATCACCTCTAAGGTAGCTCCTGGGTGATTCTGGGTCTCCAGCTTTTTTGTTTTCCTGACTACCAGGGTCAAAGTGAAGCCCTGATGGCTGCCCTGAATCTGCCTTTTAGAGCTTTTTAAAAAAATATATTGATGGCAAAATCTCTGTATCCCTTACTCCCAAGCTTTCCCTGGACTAGACATGCTTTTCTGTCTGCCCATCACCGTTGCCAAATAGGGCATCCAAGTTTGTGCCACATGACTCTTTTCTCTCCTGGCTGTTCCTCAGGTCCAGGCAAATAAGTATGAAGCTTTTCCAGCCTCTAAGGTGAAAGGTGCCACAGGATAATAAGATTAGAGTGGGAACCAACAAGGTCTGCCACAATTACTTTTTTTTAAAGTCTCACACTAAAACTAGACAGATGTTAATATTATTTTATTACTACAGGAAAGAAAATGGAGGTTTCATTAGGAAAATAAATTAATCGAGGTGAAACAACTAGACTCTTGGAGAGTTAGAATTGAAATCTTGGTCATTTTGATTCTAAAGTCCTTGTCCTTCATGTGAGCCCTGAGAGGCTCAACCCTGACCTTGGACATGTACATCTCCAGGCTGTGTGTGGGGAACTGTGTCTGCCAGCCTTAAAAGCAGGCTCCTGAAAAATCCTACAAGTGTGAGAGAGGAAATGTTAGAACCTCAGAAAATTACTTGCTTCTATTTCGGAATCCTGGGTTTCCTGTAGTGTTGCTGGGTAGAGGAGGTGGATAGAGGAGGTGTGGAGAGAGAAAAGCAGAAAATTAAGCCCTTACTCTTTGTTTGAAATGGTTCCTAAATAGGGTTGGACATGCAGCTCTGGGAAGGATAGCTTTCATTGGCAAGAGAACAAAGAGCCTGGAAATGTAATATGTGAGGCTGGAGGAATTGCTCTAGGAAAAATACCACAGGACACTCAGGCTCTCTGCTGTTTCTCAAATGGGCAGCTGACAGGTCCCAATTTATAAAGGAGCAAATATAGGAAATAAAAGGCTTAGTTAAGTTTGACTGAATCACATTTCCCATGGAGCCGGAAATGACAAGTAGTGATTTCCTATCAATCACACCTCAGGTGACTATTCTAAAAGCAAACTGTCCCTGTTGCTATTAAAAGCAAAAAAAAAAAAGAAAAAAAAAAAAGAAGGAAAGAACATTTCTTTCTGGGTGTGGGTTTTTGCCCTTAAGCTAACTCTGCATGTGGCTATTTGTAGGTAGAGGAAAGTTTGGCTTAAGGTGAGTTGAGCCTCCTGGCTCCTGGAGGGAATTTTCTGGAGACATCCCACCTCTTGTGTTTGGCAGGGAGACAAAACAGCTCTTGGACCTCAGCTAACACAGAAATGATGACCCAGGCTAGGGCAATCCCCTGTTTGTGCAGTCTTTCTAGAGATGATAGAGAGTAGATTCCTTTCCCTGGCCTCACTCCTTCTCTGTGGAAGACAGCTCTGGGATGTGATAGATCTCGGGATGGTTTTCAATTCTCCTTCTCATGAGTGGCATTTGATATACCTAGCCCTCTGTCTCTGCTGTGTTTCAACAGTTTTGTTGGATCAGCAGTGACTTTGAGATTCTGGAGGCCTTTCATGGGCCAGGACAATAGCAGGAAAAGTAAATTCTAGAGAAAAAGGTATTAAAGAAATGTACAAGTCAGAGAAACTCTTCAAAGACCTCTTGAACATATTATATCTTTCAGCCTGGCACACATGGCCCTTTCCAGTTTGGCTCCAGTCGCAAATGCTGCTGCTCTTTCTACAATTGTCCTATATTGCAATTGGATGAGTGTATGCTCTGTTTCCCCAGAGCCTGTTACAATATTCATCCTTTTGGGGTTTTGCTTTTCTGTCTGCTTGGAGTTCTTTCATCATCATTCTTTTCTTGGTACACATATTTAACACTCAACTCAAATATCACTCGTTGGGGAAGTCTTTATGCAGGGAGTCACTCTTCCTTGTGGCTATAGCATGGCCTCAGCTGTGACACTTCTCATGAGATAAAGCAGTGTTTCTCAAACATTGCCCTTCTCAGATTACCTGGGGGATTGTTTAAAATACATATTCCTGGTCTCCAACCCCAGAGCTTCTGACCTAGCACATTTAGGGTGAGACCTAGAGGTCTGCATTTTAAGCAGGAACCAAGAAGATTCAGATGCTTTTCTACTGGAGTCTCCTTGCTCCATCATATGATATGGAGAGTCAGCTGACCATACATTGAAAAGCTCTGGTAGGACAATTATTTGTTTTAATGGGTCTATTTTCTCTGCAGTTATGCTAGTTCTTGGGGCACAGATTAAGTCTTTAGAACTGGGCACAAAGCATGGCAAATAGCACAATTATAGGGAGGAGGGAGAGAGGCTATCGCATTATGGATTTTACGAACCCCCTTTTTACTGATAAAGTACTGGAGGCCAATGACACGCAGCTGGCACTCAGACCCAGGGGTAAGTTTGAGAGTTGTGGAGTAAGGCCTCTATTTCCTATGCAAAGACAAAGGAGAACAGTCATAGAAGATAAACATTTGATGGGGTGTTTTAGAATTTATCTTTTCTGTTCTATTTGTGCTCCTATGGAGTTTTATGCTAGAATCTATCTTAGCTATTTCCACTACCATTTCTTCAGGCATGTAGTAGATATATTTTAGAAGTCAGCTAAGAGCATGCTCCTTTCTTTGGAAGTGACTCCTCAAAACCGACTGCTACCCCAGACTCCTGAAAGGATAGAATGATGTTTGTACAAGGTGACATCAACTCTCAGTCATAACTGACCCTGAACTGAATATCAAATTCTCTCTTTAGAACTTGAACCAAGGGCTCCAGATGTTGTCAGATGGTAATGGGCAGAGGAGCTGTACAGTCATATTGCAACTAGAGTCAGTACCATAGCAATGCAGAGCTCCATGTAAATTGATGCTATGAGGAAGAGCCTTACAGAGAAAGAGTGAGTGAGTGAGTGTGTGTGTGTGTGTGTGTGTGTGTGTGTGTGTGTGTCAGAGAGAGAGAGAGATAGAGAGAGAGAGAGAGAAGAAATGTAGTAGATTTTCTAGCAGAGGCAAGAAGCCATGTGATTCCAGGAAGAGAGAGCTGGATAGGCAAAGGGGCCAGCAGTCCACAGGGTTTCCAGTTTTTATGTGGCTTATCTGCATTTCCTGTCATCACATCCTATGAAATACTCCTGATTCCTTATAATCAGCCCTCCTTATCTCAAGCTAGCTTGAATCTGCACCTTGAAATTCAAGACAGTGAGCGAATGAAAGACCCACACACAATCTGAGTATAAATAAGGGCATCTGCTGCCCCAGTTTCTCCTTGCCATTGGGAGGTCCCACAACAAGCTGCCATCTTGCATTTAACTTTTGTTAACTCCTGACTTTTCTTTTATATATGTATGTCTATATCTATATATTTTTTTATTGCATTTTACCTTTTGGGGTATATGTGAAGAACATGTGAGATTGTTGCATAGGTACATACATGGCAATGTGGTTTGCTGCCTTCCTCCCTAGCACCTATATTTGGCATTTCTCCCCATGTTATCCATCCCCAACTCTTCACCCCCCACTGTCCCTCCCCTAGTTCCCCCTCACAGACCCCAGTGTGTGAGGCTTCCCTCCCTGTGTCCATGTGTTCTCACTGTTCAACACTCGTCTATGAGTGAGAAAATGCAGTGTTTGATTTTGTGTTCTTGTGTCAGTTTGCTGAGAATTATGGTTTCCAGGTTCATCCGTGTCCCTACAAAGGGCACAAACTCATCGTTTTGTCTGGCTGCATAATATTCCATGGTGTGTATGTGCTACATTTTCCCTGTCCAGTGTATCATTGATGGGCATTTGGGTTGATTCCAAGTCTTTGCTATTGTAAACAGTGCCACAATGAACATTGATGTGCATGTGTCCTTATAATAGAACAATTTATAAAGTTTTGGATATATCCCCAGTAATGGGATTGTTGGGTCAAATGGAATTTCTATTTCTAGGTCCTTGAGGAATTGTCACACTGTATTCCACAATGGTTGAATTAATTTACACTCCTACCAACAGTGTAAAAGTGTTCCTATTTCTCCACATGCTCTCCAGCATCTGTTGTCTCCACATTTTTTAATGATCGCCTTTCTAACTGGCATGAGATGGTATCTCAATGTGGTTTTGATTTGCATTTGTCTAATGACCAGTGATGATGAGCATTTTTCATATGTTTGTTGGCTTCATATATGTCTTGTTTTGTAAACATTTTTTTCACAATTGTTTTATTTATTTAAAACACTTACAAAATTTTTAAATTTTTCCCATTTATCCAAATTGATTCCCTGATCTTTTTTTTCAACTTTTTTTTTTTTTTTTTTTTTTTTTTTTTTTTTTTT